>JAMLFT010004594.1:0-19185 GCA_026544285.1 Pachyrhizus erosus | reverse complement strand
AACCCAATTGCAAGGTATGGAACTTAAGTCTCACATTAGAAGTATGGGGTTCTAGTATGGGATTTACAAGGCATTTGGCTCTCCAACTACAATGGCTAGCCTTTATGGTGTAGTTCTGCTAAGGTTCTTATCACTTTCTTAAGATTTAGCTTGTTACAAACTCACAAACAAATGATAAATAACACAGTGCATCTATCTTAACACCAAACAATCACCAAAAGAAGAGAAACTCAAATAGAAGTGTTTTTTTTTCTTTTTATTTATTCTAGTAAATAACACATTGTAATTAATAAGTTGATCAATATATGATCGTAAGTATGTCAAGTGTTAATTGACTGAAGCAAAGTTCTCCAATATTTCTAAATTATCCAATAGTTTCAAGGTAGTATTAGGGCTTAGTTCAGTTCAGTCCCACTTCTACTTAGAGCCTCAAGGTTCTGCTCTCTAGTCTTACCTTCCTTCAAACTCAAATTGCAAGGTTGCACTGAGTTTGCCTTAAAGCAGTGGGGATACATAGTTTATTTTATTGGGATTAAAGTTCAACAACTGTTTGATGGTTCTCTTCATCTTTGTTAGTCCAAATACATCAAGGATTTCTTAGAAAGAGCTTATATGGCTAATACAAAAGGGATCTAAACTCCCATGGTCACAAACTTAAAGTTATCTAGATTTGGCACTAAGTACATTATTGATTCTTCTCTTTACATGTCCATTGTAAGTGCTCTACAATATGCTCCAGTGACTAGACCCTAAATTAGCTATGCAATAAAAAAATGCCTGCCAATTTATGTCTCAACCCTTGGAAGAGTGCTTGAAGGCTATCAAGCAAATCTTAAGGCACCTTTAAGGCAATCTCAACCATGGCTTATAGTTGCAAATAGGGGTGAACAATTTTTTCAGACCTGTCCGAAATCTGATGGCCTGAATTAAAATGTTGCAAAGCAAGCAATTGTTTTTGGATCACCAGATATTTGTTTTATAAAACGGTTTAGAATGGGTTAAATCGGTTGGTTTCAATTTTTAGAAATGAGATCCATCAGAACCCAAAACTGAGTTCAAATACTTAAGGAGTGAAAAACACCTAACTATAAAAATGATACTTTTCTCATTTGTGTTCAAACCTTAACCCTAGTTTGCCACTTTCCTCCTCTCATCTGCTCAAGTCTCCTTCAATATCATTCAACATTCTTCTCGGCTCTCATCATTTGGAAGTGATTTCTCTTCTTCCTAAGAAGCCTTGAGTCCTGTACTCACAGATCTTCCAATTTCCTTTCATCTTGGCTTGAGGTATATTTTCTTTTATTTTCTTTATCATACTTGTGCATTTCACGCTTAACCTGTCCCAGCCATTGTAATAGTCTAATAGATACCTAGTTTTCATTATTTGGTGTGATTTTTGTAGATCCAAATCCTTCTCTCTAATTCATTTTTCATAAACACATCCTAATTTACCTTTTCACTCTTTTGATTACCCTAGTCATTGTTCTTTTGATTTCAAGGTGTTTCTTTTATTGTTAAATAAATTATTAATTTTACTCAAATCTATGTAATAATTAAAATGAAAATTGTTTAACTTTTCCTCTCTATTACCTATCCTAATTGTTTATATTTCTGCATTTAGAAGGAGACCCGCTCTTGGGTAAGTTGCGTTCTCCCTTAAAGATAATGCCTTATTTTTTATAGCTAAAATAAGTTCAGTTCTTTTTATGTTCTTTACTCGAAAATAGAAGGGAAGAAAAATATTTATTGAAAATAAATTGATTTGTTTTACTCCTTTTCAGTTTAGTGTGGTCCTTGTTGTAAAAAAGTATAATAATAGTTGCTATATACACATACAACATTAATGTAAGATCTCTACAATTTGTTTTGCTTTTGTTTTAGTTCATTAGTTTGATTTCCTGGCTTTGTGTTTCCTTATCTGGGATGTTGAAGATCATGAAAGGAAAAGGATGAAGTTGAATACACTTGAAAGTAACTTGAAAAGTATGTATACATGGGTTTTTTTGTTGCTAGATTTAGTTAAAATCAAATGTATAATATTAATACATTTTTGTGATTTCATTTACTGGGAACATTTGATCATTGATTCTGATTCTTTTAATTTTTCTTTGTTAATTATTTTTAATTTAATAATAATTAGTTGCTTTGGTTGTGGTTAACCTGTTGTCCTCAACATTTTGGTATGTGTTTATTCAAAATTCAGTTTATAACTTGCACCTATCAAGTTCATCATATTTTTTAAGAACTTACTAAAAAAAATGTCGAAGATTGATATCTAGTGTATCTTTTTTTTTTTTGGCTTTTGTCTGTGTTTGCCATACAAATGTTTATTTATATTTGTGAGGATGGCACTAAACATGTTAAGTCATCTATATATATTACTTAGTTGCAACGATGACAATTTTGATTTTTGTTGTATGGAGGGATTTGTCCTAATGAAGACTACTTTTAGGTTCTTAGATAATTAGAAGAAATAAAGGTAAAAGCTAATTGGTTGATTTATTCCCATGCTATAGGTACCAGCACAAATTGCTTTATTTGGAGATGTTTATTGAGATCTAACGTTTAAGTATGAATTATACTGGTTCAAATTCCCAATCATACTTGCAATTGTTAACTTTCTTAATAGATCTAATCTAATTTGTTTATAATGTCATATTGAAATATTTAAATGTCAAACTTTCACTCTATTGTGTTCACATGCACATCCTTATCATCATATCTTTGTTTGATGTTGTGATTTTTATAGATTATGCTAGAAGATTGGTTGTTCCTACTCTTCACTATTGAGAGTTGTTGACAAGGCAATGAAAAAATAGTATTCAAAGGGGGAATGAATTCATTTGTTCAACTTGTAATATTTTATAGAATTAATTTGTAATATTGCCTTCACAAATGGTTGTAAATTTCTTTTTTTAATATTTCCATTATAAATGTATTTAAAGGGTTTAGTCTGTTACCATGATAATGGCTTAAAGAGAGAATAACGTTTCTATATATTTATTTTGCTAAAAATAATTAAGAAACCATTAAAATTTAGTATTTGGGCCTATTAATTAAAATTTTAAATAATGATCCAATACGAAAATAAAGGCCCAATTTTGGAGTTATAGTCCATTCAATTTTAAGAATTTAAATTGATCAAAATTAGAAAGAAAAAATCATTCCTAAAATTTGAGATTAAAAGAAAAGTACTAGCCCAAATATAGGCCCAATCTGTTTTAACCCACCTGTCCCAATCCGATGAACAATGTGGTCTGATAAGGGCCTAAAATTATTTATTTCAGTCTAATCTGACCAAATTCGCTTGATGCTCAATCTTAGCTACACCATAAACCTTACAACCTACATGTTACACCCTAAACCCTAAACCCTAAACCTTACACATTGCATCCTACACCCTACACCCTACCTCTTAAATCATAATGTATAACTATAATCTAACACATATAATAGTCAAGATTCTTCAAAATTTCAATGCAAATATTTATATTGATACATTTCAATTACTAGTTAAAATTAAAATTAAACAATAACTGATTACCTTGAACAATGAATATCTAGTTGTTCAAAACTTATCATAAAAACAAGGTAATAACACGATAAATAACTTCTGAAAACAAACAAAATAAATACATATCAGAGGAATAATGATTTGTTGCAAAGATATAGACATAAAGATTTGGAGGACACATCAATTTGGACATATACCTTTTCTATTGAGCATACTAAGTATCTCTCTATTCTTAAGCAATATTAGATTCATCATTAACTTGACTTCTACCCTCTTGAATCTTGTCTCTAATGTTGAATGAGAAGAGATAAATAAAATAACATTAGTGAAGATTAGGATGAATTATTTCATCTTGTACTTATACCCTAAATCCTACACCCTAAACCCTAAACAAACTTAGTATGTTTAAACAAACTTACTTGTGGTGTTTAACGAAAGAGTTACAAGGATCTCGTGGTCAGGTAATTGTCTTCTTGTCTTTGTGTAGAAATTATTCGTCAAATTATCATATCAATCTTCGTACAATAGATAATGAAAGAAAATAACATTAACTTTAAACTCCTAATCTCCTAAACTTCTAAACCCCTAGACCATTAAACTATAAAACCCCTAAAAATCCTTATTATTAACCATATATCCTACATTATACATCCTATACCCTATATCCTACACCCAAAACCCTATACCCTACACCCTAAAACTTTAAACCCTAAACCCTACACCATAAACCTTACAACCTACATGTTATACCCTAAACCCTAAACCCAAACCCTACACGCTACATCCTACACCCTACCTCTTAAATCCTAATGGGTAACAATAATCTAACACATAAAATAGTCAAGATTCTTCAAAATTATAATGCAAATAATTAACTTGATACATTACAATTATTAGTTAAAATTAAAATTAAACAATAACTGAGTATCTTGAACAATGAATATTTAGATGTTCAAAAACTTATGATAAAAACACAGTAATAACACAATAAATAATTTCTAAATACAAACAAATAGATACATATGATAAAGAAATAATGAAACAGACACACTTACACACACATTCACACGTAGAGACACAGACAAATACAAACACACAAAAAAAAAACACACGTACACACACAGGTACAAACACAGAGAAAGTGACACACTTACACACATAAACACACACACACACACATACTTACAACCAAAGACTGACACACACAAAAACACAACCATAGACAGACACATGCATACACAGATACAAACACACAGACAAACATACACACATACATAAACACACATAATGATTTGTCCCAAAGATATATAATTAAAGGTTTGGAAGACACATCAATTTGCACTTATACCTCTTCCATTGAGCCATAATAAGTATCTCTCTACTCTTAAGTATCATTAGATTCGTCATCAACTTGACCTCTATCCATTTAAACCTCGTCACTAATGTTGTATGAGAAGTGAGAAATAAAATAACATTAGTGGAGCCTAAGATGAAAAATTATTTTATCGTGTACTTACATGACCATAAATAGATTAGAAACTGTCCGTCAAATGTATCATTTCAGTTTTTCTACAATAGATAATGAAAGAAAATAACCTTAACTTTAAACTCCTAGTCCCCTAAACTTCTAAACCCCTCAATAATAAAACACCTAAAAAAACCATTATAAAAACCTTATATCCTACATCTTACACTTGCCGCCCTATACCCAATATCATACACCCTAAACCCTATACTCTAAACCCTACACACTATGCCCTACCTCTTAAATCTGAATAGGTAACAAGAATATAACAAATACAATTGTCAAGACTCTTCAAAATTGTCACGCAAATATTTATTTTGATACATTTAAATTATTAATTAAAATTAAAATTAAACAATAATTGAGTATCTTGAATAGTAACCATTTAGATGTTAAAAAACTTATGATAAAAACACACAAAAACACACACATACACACGCGCACACAAACACACGCACACACACAAAGACACACATAGACACACTCAGAGAAACAAACACACAAAAGCATATACACACAAAGACACATACACACAAACACAAACACACACATACGCACACACATGCACACACGTACACAAAAAAAAAACACACGTATACACGCTCTAACACAAACACACAGAGAAACAAACACACTTACACACACAAACATACACATAGAGACACACTCACAAATAGAGACTGACACACAAAAGCAGACACACACAAAAACACAATCATAGACAAAGATACACACACATAGGCACAAACACTCAAACAAACGTACACACAAACACACAGACAAACAGACACACATACATAAACACATATAATGATTTGTCCTAAAGATATAGAATTAAAGGTTTGGAAGACACATCAATTTGCACATATACCTCTTTCATTGAGCCATAATAAGTATTTCTCTACTCTTAAGTATCATTAGATTTGTCATCAACTTGACCTTTATCCTCTTGGATCTCATCATTAATGTTGCATGAGAAGTGAGAAATAAAATAATATTAGTAGAGGTTAAGATGAAGAATTATTTTATCATGTACTTACACGACCATAAATAAATTATTAATTGAAAATACCCAAACTTACTTGTGGTGTTTAATGACAGTGTTAGAGGGATCTCGTGCTCAAGAAATTGTCTTCTTGTCTTTGTATAGAAACTGTTTGTCAAATGTATCATATCAGTCTTCCTAAATAGATAATGAAAGAAAATAACCTTAACTTTAAATTCCTAGTACCCTAAACTTCTAAACCCCTAGACCCCTAAACTCTAAAACCCTTAAAAACCCTTATCACTAACCCTATTTCCTACATCCTACAGCCTACACCCTTCACCCTAAACCATACACACTACAACCTACACCTTACCTTTTAAACCCTAATAGTTAACAAGAATCTAACATATACAATTCTCAAAACTATTCAAAATTGTAATACAAATATCTATTTTGATACATTTCAATTATTAGTTAAAATTAAAATTAAACAATAACTGTGTATCATGAACAGTGACTATTTTGATGTTCAAAAACTTATGATAAAAACACAATTATAACACGATAACTTCTTAAAACAAACAAAATAAATACACATTATAGAGGAATAATAATTTGTCACAAAGATATAGAATTAAGGGTTTGGAAGACACATCAATTTGGACATATACCTTTTCTATTGAGGCATAATAAGTATCTCTCTACTCTCAAGTATCATTAGATTCATCATCAACTTGAGCTCTATCCTCTTGAATCTTATTATTAATGATGAATGAGAAGTGATAAATAAAATCACATAAGTGGAGACTAAGATGAAGAATTATTTTATCGTGTACTCATACTGTCATAAATAGATTATTAATTGAAAAAAAAATAAACTTACTTGTGGTGTTTGATAAAAGTGTTACAAGGATCTTGTGGTTAAGAAATTGTCTTCTTGTCTTAGTATAGAAATTGTCCTTCAAATGTATCATATTAGCTTTCCTACAGAAGATAATGAAAGAAAATAACCTTAACTTTAAACTCCTAGTCCCCTAGACTTCTAAATCTCTAAACCATAAAGCAACTAACAATCCTTATCACTAATCCTACATCCTACATTTTATACCCTATCTCCTAAACCCTAATTGGTAACAAGAATCTGACACATAAAATTGTCAAGACTCTTGAAAATTGATACGAAAACATTTATTTTGATCCATTTCAATTATTACTTAAAATTAAAATTAAACAATAATTGAGTATCTTGAATGGTAACTATTTAGATATTCAAAAACTTATGATAAAAGCACAGTTATAGCACGATAAATAACTTCTAAAAAAACAAAATACATACACATCATAAATGAATATCATAATGATATAGAATTAAAGGTTTGGAAGACACATCAATTTGTATATATACATTTTCCATTGAGACATAATAAGTATTTTTCTATTCTTAAGTATCATTAGATTCGCCATCAACTTGATCTCTGTCCTCTTTAATCACATCACTAATGTTGAATGAGCAATGAGAAACAAAATCTAAAAAGTGTATACTAAGATGAAGAATTATTTTGTCATATACTTACACGACCATAAATAGATTATTAATTGATAATAAACAAACTTACTTGTAGTGTTTGATGAAAGCGTCACAAGGATCTCGTGGTTAAGAAATTGTCTTCTTGTCTTTGTATAAAAACTGTCCATAAAATGTATCATATTAGTCTTCCTAGAGTAGTTAATAAAAGAAAATAACCTTACTTTCAACTTCTAGTCCCTTAGACTTCTAAACCCCTAGACCCCTAAATCGTAAAATTCCTAAAAACCCTTATCACTAACCTTATATCCTACATCTTACATCTTACATCCTACACCTTACACCCTACACCCTAAACCCTACCTCCTAAACCCTAATGGGTAACAAGATATACTTCTTATTAAACTTTTCACATAAGGGAAGGTCTTTAGTAGCAACATGAAAGATTTTTTTTAACAGCAAATCATAAAACCTCTCGAATTGGGATTTAAAAAAATGTTTAATTAGCAAGAATGTATAACAAAATCCAAATCAAGTAGGAAATAATGAGTAAGTAGAGAAATTCTTTAAGTCCAGAGTAATAAAGAATTGGAAAATTTTGGGGGTCTCAAAATGGTGTTTTTAGCCCCAATACAAAGAAACACAAAGGAAATCCAATAATTCTAGATGATTTAAAAATCTAATCCACATAACAAGTCAAGAAATGAAAATAATACCAAAGCCAACACATATTCATTGATTAATTAAATTAGCAAATCTTGGCACTTAAAATTGTCATCATAAGGAGTCTAAAAATGGAATAAGGTCAAACCACGAATTCTAACTCTAGGTGGTCACTTAAATTATGCAAGAACTTTCATGTTTTGCAAGAGCCAACACAACATCGTTCTAAACATCAAACTACACAAAAACATGTTCAAAATTCAATCCATGTATGTTGCAAGTTGCAATCAATAGAAGAAAAAAACAAAACAATATTTTTGGTTCACATTAATGCCTTCAAAACATTTATTAGCAAGATCCTTAGAGCGTTACATTGACTAGTTACTAAGGGAGAATAGATAAAGGGAAAAGACAAGAATAAAGGTATATAAAAGATAATGTTATTAAAATTATTTAACATAATAACATTTTTTTTTGCAAGCCCCCATTAGGAATAACTAAAATATAAGGTAAAAATTTTATGAAAAATCCACTAGACTCAAACAAGGAAAAGACTACCAATACATGTGTTTTCTATTCCTCTTTATAATCCTTCAACCAAAATTCACTATACACCCCAATTATATTATCCCCCTTATTCTATAAATGTTTTGTTATTTTACCTATTCAGAGATATAAAAGATAAAGATTAAAATAAATAATAAATACATAAACTCATAAATTTGGCTATACATAAAAAACGACATGGGATGATCGAAATAATTATATAAACCAAGTTGACCTTTTGATCTTTAGAAGTTACATAAATCTCAAGCAAAACAGTTCACTCAGAGCTAAACCAACGAATCGTCTTATATAAACCAAAATGAATTCATCATAGTTATACAAGTATATATATGTTCAACATGAAATTCATACAAGCGAACAATATTTAAGTGAGGAGTAAACAAATTACAAAAGCACACCAAGCTTTAAGCACAAAAAATGGAAAATAAAACGATGCAGGGAAAAATAGGTCATGAAACAAGCCCAAAGATAACAGTAAAAGAAAGACAATCTCAATCATTAATTATTAATATGCAAGAGATAGATTAATAAAATAATTGAATTTTAAACTTGTGAAAAATGTAGACACCTTCATCTATATTAATATTTATCTAAACTCATCGAGCACTCACAAAAAATGGGTGTTGGCAAACTCCACACTCAATTGTCTCTAAACCCGAGCTAGGCACTTGAACCTGTAATAATACCAAAACAAATAGCCATATAAAGATTATTATGGTGTAATGATGTGTATGTATGAGAATAGAAGGAGAAATGGTCACTAGATTCAAACCTGCAGATGGACAATGCAAATAGGACATGCAACTTCCTTCATCTGTCTTGAATATCCATCAGACTTGGAACCTACACCACACTACTAGACTAAGCCTTTAGATAAATTTCCAAATCTTAACGAAAAAAGCAAAAAAAAAAAAAAATCAATCATCTCAACTAAATTATCCACACAGCATATTGCTTAAAACCTGTTTCCTTTAAGTTATGAGTAAAATATTCAAAATATATGCAGTAACTTTGCAATTCACTAATTCAAACTCCCAATCTTGAACTCAGATTACATTACCTGAGGTCTTTCGATTTCTCTCCAATTCCTCCTACCAAGACATTCACCAACAAGCACAAGATTACCTAAGTAACTAAAACAATTATAGTCTTTCATGGGCAACAAAGCAGTACATAAACAAATAGTATATTGTCCCAATCAATTACTTGTAGTTTCCTCACAAGATCCTTGTGACTCTGCAACACAAGTTTACTTGATGACTCTTTAGCACTAGTTAGCCACTAAGTCACTTCCGCCTATACAAGAATGGAACTATAGTTAACTTAACAACATCACTTTTTTAGTTTTTAATTGTTCAGGCATTACTAATTCAATTGATAAATAAGAGAGTAATAGAAAAGGGATATGGTAGGCCCATTAATGAGAGTGGGCAAATTCCCTACTTGGATATCGCATTTAATAGCACTACAATCTCAACAGTTACAACAACAAAAGCATATTCCAAAACAATATTCCCTATTTTCATTATATCCAATGTGATTGAGCAAAAACGAACAAATATTACACATACCATGCACCGGTCACAAACTCGTACAGGCTGAGCATTCTCATCAACAGTCAAAGCAATTCTACCATGTGTACATTTGTCATAGAAAATATCACCAAAATTCCTACAACGATGTTGTTAGAAGTATAAAGGATCATGACATTAGCAACAAATCATACAAAATAGAAAACATTGATTGATAAAGGGAAACAAGGGGACCGACCTTGCAAACAAAAGCCCAAAATCAATATCACATGTTGTACATTTTGAGACAGCTTCATCTCTTACCTATACAAAAACAGAACTGAATGAAAACTCCAATTTTGTACAAGAAATTAACACAAATCACAACTCATATAATAGGTCAATTAATTTTCTTTTTGTAGGAAGTTCATTAGTTTTTACTGGTTCAACAGGCCTCCTGCTTCCACCCATTTTCTTGAACTGCATTAAGAAAAAGAAAATAAAGGTAATTAAGACATATAAAACAAACAATCCAAATATTTAAAACTATTTAGTTGTTGATAAGTAGCCAAAGACCCCAAGAAAAAGAAAGATGACAAGCAAATTTAACCAAAAAACCAGTGTAGAATTTAAAAATTAAAACAGATTAAGCAACTAGAAGTAATGTTTATAGAAGATTTTTATATTATTGCAAGAGACATGAAAGAAATTATATGACTGCTTTTAAGGAATATTGAACCAAAGTAATGATTATCAAAATTTGAGATAATGGTATAACACAACTGATCTCAAAACTACTATATTATGAAATTCCTATATGTAAATTACATAATATATATTACATATATAAAAGCTAAACAAAATACACATAATTAAAGGCATGTTCATAATTAATAGTTAAAGAAACTCAGGTAACATAAAAGAAAAAAAAAAGAAAGTACAACCAGAAAAGGTTTGGGTTGGCTGGTGAGCAGAGATATGTGAACAAAGAGAGTGTGAAACGATGTGCCAGGGTTCTACAGAGTGTGAGCTGGATGGAAAAGAGTTGTGTTAACAGTGTGTGGGTGGATAAAGGCAAAATAGAAGTAAGGAGCATTGTTGGTTTATTCACAGCACAAAGGACGGAGACTAGGGCAAAGTGATTATAAAAGAAGTGAGAAACGAACAAAAGATATCAAAGTATTAGGATGACCAATTTTACAAATTAGCCCCCCAAAAAACCATAGAACACTAATTTTAGGGGCAAAATTTAACTCAGCACGTCACCTGCATGGCACCAGTGATGGTCATGAATGACCACAAAAGGCACCACTCTAGCTGTGATGACCATGTGCAAAATGATGGAGGTTGGTGGACCGACAAGACTCCATGATGACAAGAACACTGTTACTGCTAATGTGTACAATTAACGACTATGTTATACTAATTAAACATTACATTCCATATTTTGTGTAGTGAATCTCATATTCAACTTCTAGTTGTTAGGAAAGGAGGGTAACATGGCACTGTAGTCCCAAATTTGTGATTAGTTCACAGTGTAAACCCTTTACACTCTGAGTACATGAACTATTTTCTCATATTTGATATCTATAAGAGTCTGAGTGAGTCTTTCATACCAGGCCCTGGGAGCCTATTTAAGACCATAAATAACCTTCTGTAGTTTGTAAACAAGAGTAGAATTAGGTGACCCAAAGCCAAGTGGTTGCTCCATATAAACCTCCTCATCAAGTAGACCATGTACAAAGGCATTATTAACATCTACTTGTTGAATAGTCCAGTTGTTAGTAAGGGCTAATGTTAGAACAAGTCTAATAGTCACAAGCTTCACAACTAGTGAAAAAGTCTCAAACTAGTCACAACCGTATTTTTTATGAAATCCTTTTGCAACTGGTCTAGCTTTGTATCTGTTAGTAGTACCATTTGGATTTTCTTTGATTCTAAAAACCCATTTGTAGCCAATAACATTCTTCCCAAGTGGCAGAGAAGTCAAAGTCCAGGTGTTATTGGCAAGTAGGACATCATACTCAGTCTGTATAGCTTGTCTCCATTGAGGAGAAAAATAATGATTGATTCTGCAAGACTAAGTAACAATGTAGGATGAAGTCTTGGCTTGAAAATACCACATTTAGAATGCGTCTGCATAGGATGAATAGATGAAGATAGACTAGGAGCAGAAACAAAAACTGATTGAGACACAGATTCAAACATATTTGAAGAATCTGAATTAGAAATATCAGTAGAGGATGACATATTTGGGGAAATAAAAGAAATGTGATGTCTTGACACTTCAGGTGACATATAACTAACATTTGGATTATGCAATACCATAGGTGAAGATAGTGATTCTTGGGTAGCATATTGCATGGGTAAGACAAAATGAGTAGATTGCGAACTAGAATAATTAGAATTAAGGGTAGGAACAACAGTAGGAATAAGAGATCTCCAACACAACTCCCTCATGCCTACAATTGAATACTCTAAGTAGGGACAGATCCAGAGGTGGGGGAAAATAGGGGTGTGTGTGTATATATATATATAGAGAGAAAGAAGTAAATCAATAAGAAAAATAACATGTTGAGTTGATATTTGTTTAATTTTCTTCTAGTAGCATATCCTATCTCTAGTTTAACACAAAAATTAATAATAATTATTTTTGTGAAACTCAATATTTATTGAATAATTATTTATTAGAAGTTAGATATTTAAATAATTGTGTAAAAAAAAGTTGCCCCCCCTCGTTGATTTTTGTATCTATCCCTAATTTCAAGTGTGAAATTTACAAGATTGAATGAATATATGCAGGTAGGATAATCTAATAGGCCCAACAATAATCGCTAAGATAAGTTTGGGATAGCCCAAAAGACAATATAGTGAGGAATAAAAACTAACAAACAACCACAAGGCTCCTCACTAGTGAAGGTGTGGGGGAGGGTCATTGTACACAACCTTACCCTTACATATGCAAAGAGGTTGTTTTCAGATTTGAACCTATGACCAACCAGTCACCACTATAATGTAGCCAACTCTAGGGTTCCTTTACAAGGATAGATAAATCATAAGCAACCAATTTAACCATTGTATAAGAACATACTTCTACAAGAACAATGAACAGACTGAACCACCAAACCAAACCCCATATCAATATGGATAACACCAAAAGGGCACCAGCAGTTCAACCACTCAAGACCAAAGAAACTAATCAATAGAGATCGTTGAACAATGGAGAGGACCTCCTCCCTGGTTCTACCAGGTTTGACCAGTTTTTAAACATTGATTCTGACATTTTATAAAATAAATAAATGAAAAGCACTGAATTAAAAGACAAACTATGATGAATCATTAGCTATTAATTTCAAATTCTGTAGCAAACCTGAATCTTACCAGTACAAATACAATTTCATATTATGTATAGATAACATAAACTATAAAGCAAGCAACTTAAGAAGCAACAGAAAGCAATATTTAACATATTATGTTTCTATTGCATCTACAAAAGAACACTTTATGTTAGAGCAATGACATCGGTAAAGAAGTGCAGTGTGTTGATCATCAGATGCATAAAGTTCATAATGCTTGGCAAAAACATTTCCAAGAGACATAATCCAATCTGCATCTTGAATCACATCTAAAGATTCAGCAAGAAACTGCAACCCAAGAATAAAGACATGATATCAAAATTTCTTGCTATAGGATGTTAAGCCCACCTACTAGAATAAAAATGGCTCGTGCATTTAGCAGAAAATTTGACTCCGTGACAAGTACTTCTCACTAATTATAACACTAATATACAGTGGAACAAGGGAAAGATAGGATGTTAAATAAATCAATCACACTCACATTGATTATCATGCTGTCCCAAGTGTCTTGATATGATGGATCCTGTTTCAAGTCTTCTGTATCACTAACATATGCCTTCATCTTTGGAATCTAGAGCTTACCAAATACACACATTAATTACATTTTGATCTATAATAACCATCTTGAAATTGTAAGTTGTAACTAATTCAAAATAACATATTATGATACACTGTATTATGAAATGAACACAAGTATCTAAAGCTTTTTGTTTATTTATCAATAACAAATATAGAATTATAGACACATTTGATACAAAATTACAAAACTGCTAGACTGTTTGCTTCATCTAAAATTTTTTAAAGGATTAGAAAGCCCAACAAACTCAAAATTTTATAATTTCAGTATTTGTTTCAATAGATGCACAATTAAGAGACGATAATGTTACATCTTCACCAATAATTATTTGTATGAATATGACAAGTTTGAATAATAATGTATAACTGAAAATTTGACTGTCAACCTCTAACAGAAGGTAAAGAAATTAGCAAAGAACTTACGATTTCAATTGGATAGCATACAATTTTTAGCAAAAAAATGTTACCTCATATTGCCAAAACAAATTGATAGTTTTTGGAAATAGAGGTGCCAGCAAACATAAAACCTACAAAAAAAAGGTAAACTTACATGTCATCCAAGGAAATATGTGCATCTAAATAAAAAAAATACAAAAAGAGAGAGAAAGAGCCTAATGATTGACACTGTCGCACCAACAAGAAAAATTATTAGATGTATTAAGTAAAGTTTAATGAGACCTTTTCCCCTATCATCAAACATGTATCCATCAGGACAATTTTAACTCTTCCTCTCACTCAAATGCTCTATGTTTTAGTTGGATGCTAAAAAGATTTTTTTTCTCAATAGCTTCATTGAAGAAGTTTTACATGGCCCAACCTTTGAGCTTTGAAGCCACGGATACTTCTCTGGTGTGCAAGCTTCATAAAGCCATTTATGGTCTCAAACAAGCTCCAAGGGCTTGGTTTGGGAGACTCAAGACCAATTTACTATAATTTAGCTTTAAAGACAACAAATGTGACCCTTCTCTATTCATTTACTGCCATAACTCCTACATTATTTTGTTACTGGTGTATATGGTTGATATAATAATTATAGGTAATTCCTACTCTCTAGTTCAACATCTCATTCCCAAGCTGGACTCTGTGTTCTCTCTCAAGCAAGTGGGCACTCTTGATTATTTCCTAGGAATTGAGGTTTGGCCCCAGTCCAATGAACTCTTTTCATGGCATCAATGAAATACATAAAGGACCTCCTTGCTAAAACTAACATGCTTAAAGCATAAGTTATCTCCTCTCCTATGGTTTCTGGCTGTAAACTCTTGAAACAGGGTGCTAATTTACTGCCTGATCCTTCCTTTTACATGTCAGTTGTTGGTGTACTTCAGTATGTCACCATCACTAGTGACTAGACTAGAAATATGCTTTTCTATGAATAAAGTCTGTCATTCATGTCTTCCCTGCTTGAATCACATTGGGTTTGTTAAATGTATGATCTTTGTAAATATAGAAAGTCAGAAACCTTTGTAAATATGGAAAGCTAGAAATTAGGGATTGTTAGCTATTCTTTTTATTCCCTTTTGTTGTATCCTGAATTACATTCTTTACATATGATTATAAATAAAGATTGGTTGTGTGCATGAACATACACATTATTCAGTAAATAAAACAGGGTTTCTGTGAAAAGAATCCTTAGATATCTTAAGAGTACTCTACAATCATGCTCTGGCTGACCCTCATCAACCCTTTTCCATTAGAACCTTTTGTGATGTTGATTGGGCAGCAGACCCCAATGACAAGAGACCCACTTTTGAAGTTGTATCTACCTTGGTCCGAATTTAGTCTCTTGGTGGTCACAAAAACAGATTGTGGTGCCAGATCAAGCAAGGAAACTGAATATTACAGCCTTGCTTCTGCTGTTGCTAGCCCTTATGTGGGTTCAGACATTACTTACTGAGCTAGTTGTTCTTCTTCACACTCCCATGGTCTACTGTGATAACCCCAGTGCTGACTACATTGAATCTCTCCCACAATCCTATTCTGCATTCCAAGACCAAACACATGGAACTAGACCTTTTCTATGTTAGAGAAAAGGTTCTAGCTAATCAACTTGCTGGGCAGCACATCCCTACCTTGGATCTCTTAACCAAGCCCTGTTTCCTACTAGATTTTTATTTCTTAGAAACAATCTTAAGGTGGTCAAGTTACCTCTAGTCTCTCACCCACCTTGAGCTTTGGGGGGTTTGTTAGTTTACTCCTCCTGGTCAGTTATATAGTTACTGTCAGACAATTATAATTGACACCTGTCTAACGAAAATCCTCTGGTCTATATATACTACTTGTAATAGAGGCTCATCACTTTTTGTACTTTTTATACCATATAAATAAAGCTTGTAATCAGAATTCTGTCTCTTTGAATCATTCATTAAACAGGAAAGAGGGAAAAAATGTAGTTCCTGATACCAGTAAGGAAACTGTGCAACAGACTTGTAAACATCATCAGGTTTTAGCTGAAAGCTAATGATAGATTAGTAAATCTTAGTATATACAGCATTGCAACATTACAAAACAAGCATGCTGAAGCACTCTCGATGTGACAATACTAGAGAATATTTCAAAAGAATGTGCAATACTAAAGGATGTCATGAGCTCACTATCAAAACTTGGGTTGACAATTGCTCCCTTGCTAGAGGATTATGCAAAAGCACCAACAAACGGGGAAGAAGTTCCTATATCAAGCATAAATTATTCAATCAGGTGATATGTGCTGTAGCAAACAGTGACTTTTAACAATTGAAAGTACAGGGAAGTATTAAGTTTAAAAATCAACAAAAAATCAAACCATTACTGATATCCTACCTCTGTAGTTAGTATATCAGGACGGGTTTTACATTCACTCAACATATCATTGCTATATGATCTATGCCGCCACAATTCTGAGATACACCTGCACACTTGTAACAGTAGCAATGATGTCTTCTAATTTGCCAAGGAAAACTTACTGCAACAATAAAACTTAAATTTTACAGTGCATGCATATATCCATACAATTTGAAAATGAATGGATAGACTTAGTCATGTATTTGACAATTGAGATGAAATTCCCTACAAAAGTTTTACTAGATATATAACTTTTACCGTGGCCACAACACCAGTGAAGGTCCATGGAATAATCATCCTCAACAGAAAAGGCCAAAGAATATGCTGTAAAATCCAATATCAATTCAAATTTCAAACAAGTTTTTGGGTAAAATTAGCAAATAGAGAATTAAAAGAAAAAATAGGCCCTACGAAACAAGTGAAATCACTACAAAATTGATCGATAAGGAAAAAAATAAAATTTACCTCCATTTCAGGAATCGTAATAGTTACCAAAAGGAGACCTTTTTCACAAACTGCTCTTAACTCACTAGGAGTAACTGCTCCAATTTTCATCTAATAAGAATAACCAAGAGTTAGGGATCTATAAATAAAATAAAATCACTACAAATCGGTACAAGAAACATTCTTGCCATTATTCTGGTTTTCAAGTAAAAACAGAAATTTTATGATAGAAGAAACAGTGGGGGGAACAGGGGAATAACAACAACAACCAACATTGAATTGAATGGTGGACAGAGAATAAAAAGCTCAAAACAACAGAGCCTCCCAATCAATATCAACATATGAAACTCTCCCTAAAACACTGGAGCAAAGAGGACTGCTGTATTCAAGAAAATAACAAATATACACATAGTTTGGTATTAAGCTCCAAGATAACACCTTATTTAAGTAAAAAGACATGAGAACTCACGGTAATTCAGAGATATGTACTTGCAATTTTTTGCTTTGAAGCAGGGGGGAAAGGGGGTATCTCTATCTCTTGTTTGGTGTGCTCTCAAGATCACTCTGATTTTGATCTGTTATAGCGCAATGGCGTACAAGATATTCAATGAACAACTCTCCGGACGAACCAACCAAATAACAGTGAGAAGCCATAACCACAATTAGCTATAAAGAAATAAGGAAATACTGAGAAGCCAAAATAAATTGACCTATTAGTGAAAAATAACAAATTGCCTTATTTAAATATTTAAAAGACAACAAAGACTTACCTCAGAAAGTGCCTTTCGAACATCTAAATTCTACTCCTCAAGCAAGGACTTTACAGCTTCAACTAGTAGAGGTATTTTACTATGCCAAGCTTCAGACAGCCTTCAAATAAAAATTGTAAGTTAACTTATACTAGGTAATTACGAATAACTATCACTAAGATTAGAAAAGGCAGAAACCTTGGCAAAAGATGCTTCAAAGTGCAAAGTGCACCAAAAGTCAATGGTTCTTCCCTCAACCTGCATTTCTGGAAGCAGGGACAAAGACAGTAGCATAATCTTTACATATACAAGAAACAAAAAAAGAATATCGTTCTCCTAGGAAAAAGAATAGACTTTAATAGAAAGAAAGAACCAAGGAATGAAAACACAGACCATGAAATGCCCTCTTCAATTGAGCATACTAACAACAATTAAATTTTAAAGGATAAAATATTTTTAGTCCCTCAATACTTCAAATGTCGATTTTATCCCTATAAAAATTTTTTACAATTTTAATCTCTACATTTCAATCGAAACATTTTTTTAATCCCTCATGAGGATCTAAAACCACATTGCTTTGCTAAATGTGTGGGCTAAAATGTTTTACGAAAAGTCAAGTGGTTTTAGTCCCTCATTTGGAGACTAAAACCAACATTTTGAAATATTTTGAGACCAAAAATATATTTAATCCAATTTAAATTGAAGAAACAAGATACTACAGAAACTAAGGGTGTTTGATTTGTGTTCTATTTTCATTTTCATTTGACATGCTTTCATTAGTAATTAAAAAAAAAGCAACATTTTTTCACTTTATTTCCTGTTTTCAAAAATACAGAAAATATTAGCAAAACATGTCAATCGAAAATAAAAACAAAAAACAAACCAAATATTTGGTTTGTTTTTGGTCTTCATTAAGTTTTAATAATTACAAAAATCCCACCCAGGGTTTT
>JAMLFT010004593.1:0-19186 GCA_026544285.1 Pachyrhizus erosus | reverse complement strand
ATATAAAGTTGATGTTTTTAGAATTTATATTTTATTTTTATTAAATAAAAAAATTATTAATAAATAATAATATTGAAAAATATTAATAATATAACATTGATAATAAAGATGGTTGGATAACAATGGAGAGTGATATTAATGACAATATTATAAGATCTTAATGAAAAATTAATTTTTATTTTTGTCCATCACATTTTATTTTAAAAAATTATATTTAAAAATCAAATTTTAAAAACTTACATCCCCTCTAAATGATCTTAAGTTTAAACCTGATTGCTATTATCATACACCAAAACAATATTATAAGAAGTATAATAGGAAAACATTTTCATATTAAAAAAAGATGAATTTCAAATATATAATTAAATGAAAAAAAAAACATAGGAAAGACACGTATATTGAAGGAGATAATCCACTGACTTCTATGTCTTTAGACTTATCTCAAATACTTCAAGAAATTTGTAAATTAGCTAGCAAATTTAGCTGTGATTATTTATTTTCTGATGTCTTTAGTTGGGCCTCTATGAAGAAGTTAATTTCTTATAATAAATCAAGATTTTAACTTTGTTAGAAGAAGTATTTATATTTACTGTGTGACTAATCGTCACCGAAAGAGAATACATATAAAGAATAATTAAAAACAAATAATTTTTTTTCTCCGAATGAGTTTAAAAAGTCATGATATGAAGTTTAATCAACAGCAAGTTTGATTTGATGTTAAGGGACAATGAACATGAGCTAACCTAAAACAAATCAGTATTATTTTCGCAATATTTGCCCTTCTTTAATGTGAATTTGCAAGTTTAAGTGTGTTTTGATGCCTATCTAGACACGTACTAATTAAGAAAGAAGATACAAACTAGAAGCAAAATAATTTCATAACTAATGCATAATTCACATGATTAATTAAAAAATTGGCTATGAATATTGATTTTCATAACTAATCTGCAAAATTTTTGTAGTCATTCTCATAAATGTCTCTTACTAGCCTTCATGAAGAAAATCAGGTTGAAAAGTGTGGAGATGGTGAGATTAATTTATAGAAGGAGCGGATTTCAATATAAGATGTAGTTTTTTGAATGATTTTTGTTGGAATGTCATCTAATAAAGTTTTAGTTTAATAATATACACTAATGCAAATCTTTATACAAAGATTCCTGTAATAAAACTTCACATTTAAGAGCAGAAAAATACAAACTAAGTAGAAATTTTGTCCCAAACCATATTGCATTTTAATCCCGTTAAGCCTTGAGCTAATAAACTACCAGCCAGAAAAGAACATGCGAATACAACATTGCAGCCTATTTCAAAATAGACGTGGAAACCAGCAAGTTATTGGCTCATTATTAGCATACTTTAATCCAATAATTTAATACAGATATAATCATTTTATATGAAAGCGATTAGAACTAAGTCTCTTACGTAGGCAGCCAATTGCCAACATCTCACCTCTTAATTGCAAATTACAAAATTAATACTTTACTCAACCTCAACTT
Source organism: Pachyrhizus erosus (assembly GCA_026544285.1). Lineage (NCBI taxonomy): Eukaryota > Viridiplantae > Streptophyta > Magnoliopsida > Fabales > Fabaceae > Pachyrhizus > Pachyrhizus erosus. The sequence continues at coordinate 17,690 of JAMLFT010004593.1, read as the reverse complement.
CTTAATTTGAAGTGGCTGAAGATTCTCTACTTTAGACTCTTTAGAATATACTTTTCTACTACCAACAAATCATAATTCTTATTAAAAATAGTCACCTAAGTTATCCAAGAGAATAATTATTAATTAAGTTAGTAAATATTCTATTAAAAAATATGAATTTACAAATCAATTCAATCCTATAAAATGAAGATTGTTTCTCATTTATATAGAGTAACCTGACATCTCCAAAATACACTATACCAATGTGGTGATGAAAAAAAAAATTAAATGAATCTAATTGCGTTGACAGCAAAGAATGTGGAATAAAAAAAAATTCAAATGAATCTAATTACGTTGACAGCAAAGAATGTCAAATCACCGCAACAAGAAACCGCAACTTAGCGGTTATTCCAAAGATTCCTTAAAGAAAAAAAGTCCAAAATGGCAAAATGTGTGACCCTTTATATTGGAAAGTTTACCGTACCAACCAGAAAAAAATCGAAAAAGTATGAATTATAGTCCTTATGGTCTCACTTTGCCAGCGTCGCTTAGGCCAAGCGAAGCATCACCTGAGTGGAACAACAAAGCAGACAACGCATGGCAACTAACGGCGGCAACATTAGTGGGCCTCCAGAGTGTTCCTGGGCTTGTGATTCTCTACGGCAGTATGGTTAAGAGAAAATGGGCCGTGAACTCTGCCTTCATGGCCCTATATGCCTTTGCTTGTGTGCTCATTTGTTGGGTTTCATGGGCCCATCAAATGGCCTTTGGGGCCAAGCTTTTGCCATTCATGGGAAAGCCCAATCATGCTCTGGCTGAGAAGTTTCTCCTTGCAAAGTCAACGATTGGGTATCTTCCAATGGCTGACTTTGTTTACTATCAATTTGCTTTTGCCGCAATTACTCTTGTGTTGCTTGCAGGGTCTTTGCTGGGGAGAATGAATTTCTATGCGTGGATGTTGTTTGTACCTTTGTGGCTTACGTTGTCTTACACCGTTGGTGCCTTCAGCATATGGAGCGATGATGGCTTCCTTGTGGGAAAAATAATTGATTATGCCGGTGGATTTGTCATTCATTTGTCTTCTGGCGTTGCCGGTTTCACAGCTGCTTATTGGGTACATTTTAAATACTACTTTCTACACACAAATTACTATTTATAATTTCACTTTTAACAATTACTTTTTTCTTTAGAAAAAACAAATACATATATATACATATGCACAGGTAGTGTAAACCTTTTTTTTTTTTACTATTATTTAATGAAAAATTATTATGTTTGAAATTTTTATTGATTTTAATAATTAAGTTTATGAGTCATACATTATTAGTATAAAATAATTGTACAATATTATCTAATTATAAATTATGATTGATATAATTTTTAATATAATTATTGTAAAATTTAATATACTTATTATATACAGGAATTAAAAATTATTATGTTAAAATTCATATCAAAATTAATTTTTTATTAGTTCACCATATAAAAAAATTTAAGTTTAACAATTGTACATTCACATGATAAAATAATTTTACATAAATTTAATGTTTTACACAATAACAATAGATGTTAATTAAATTCTTTAGAGCATATGATATTTATGGAAGACCTTAGCTTGAAGAGTGGTCATCAAAAGCATTTAATAAGTGTGGATAAATGGCAGGTGGGTCCAAGAATTTCACATGACAGGCAAAACTTTCCACCAAATAACATAATTCACATGCTTGGAGGTGCAGGGTTTTTGTGGATGGGTTGGACAGGTTTTAATGGTGGAGCACCATTCCAAGTGGGAGAAATCGCATCCTTGGCCATCTACAATACCCATCTATGCACTGCCACAAGCCTACTCGTTTGGCTTACACTGGACATGATCGTATACACCAAGAGCTCAGTCATAGGTGCTGTCCAGGGAATGATCACTGGCCTCGTCTGCATCACACCAGGTGCAGGTAATAAAGCACTACTAATCATATTAATCGATCATACCAGCAACTCGTTAAAAAATATATTTAAATTTAAATTTAAGGAGGGCAAATAGTAAATTAATTTTAGCATGTATATGCTTTGTTTGAATATTTTCTTTTATAAACACTTATAAAAAAAATAATTCTTTAATAAGTTAAAATTAAATTAACTTATGTTTAAATTAAAAAATATTTTTTAAAGAACCTAATTGCATTAATAAATGAAAATATTTGAGCAAGAGTTTAATATACATACATTTTCAATGTATAATTTTAAAATGACAAAATGTGAATTTACCTTTACATTAAGTCATATTAATAAATAAGATAATGAGATAAATGATCAAAACTTATTGGATATTTGTATTAAAGTGATTTACTCTATATAATTCTTTTAAAATAATGACGGAAGGGTTATTTTCTCTTCTTGAATTCTATCTTTGCATCATACAAATAATACAATGTGAGTTTATTTTTTATACGTTTGTTATCAACATACAAACTTTGATATTATCAACTAGCTAGAAATCATTCTTGATATATTGATAAAATAAAAAATTATTCTTGATATGATTTTAAACATATTTTTTACAAGAACCAACAATTTTATCATACATATATAACAATCTAAAATTAGATATAAAAAAATATTATACCATCAATACGTTCTAATTAAATTTATGTAAATTAATAAAATTCATGTAACTCATATTAATCAATAAATTGATGATGTACATTTAGTACGATAAACACCAATTTGGCCAAACAAGAAAATTGTTAGTAAAAAAAGAATGTGTTACATAGTGTTTCAACATTCTAAATTTACAAAGGTTCTCACTTTTGAGTTTTTGAATTGAAAGACATGTCTCCTACACTTAGCATTTTAACATTTTACCTATTTATGTGAAAAGGCTTGGTGGATCCATGGGCAGCAATATTGATGGGAGCTTTGTCTGGTTCCATTCCATGGTACACCATGATGGTGTTACATAAAAAATCCGCATTCTTTCAGAGTGTGGATGATACATTAGGAGTCTTTCACACTCATGCTGTGGCAGGTCTTCTTGGGGGTCTCCTTTCTGGTGTGTTTGCCAAACCCAAGCTTCTAGGAATAATGTATCCCCATTTGGATTATTGCCCTGGATCACTCTATAGCTTTTTAAAGAGGGAAGTGGGTCAAGGCTTTAGGCAAATATGGTACCAGTTAGTTGGAGCAGGTTTTGTTATTGTTTGGAATGTGGTTGTTACTAGCCTCATTTGTATTCTTATAAGCCGCATTGTGGATCTTAGGATGCAAGAAGAGGATCTTGAGGTTGGTGATGATGCGGCTCATGGGGAAGAAGCATATGCATTGTGGGGTGATGGAGAAAGAATGAGGGTCCCTCTTCGTCTTCATATAAGTCCAACAATTCCTTCCCTATGCCGACGAAGGTTTTCAATTCCTCTCACTAGGAAAGAACAAGAATAGATGTTGCATTTTCCTTGGATTCTAATCTTTGTTATGCTAAGTTGATTAAATGGAATTGAAGGCATTTTTGCAAATATGATTTGCTTGTTTTTGTGACAATTATTAAAGCTCACTCAGTGTGTAGAGGGCATAAATATAAGGTGAGAATTACTTTGCGGAGAACAACAAAATCTACTAGATCATACAATCAAAATTGATTTGGTTCAATTTTAAGATCCATTGTGTGTACGGTCAAAATTAGTTATCTTATGGAAACAATTCTCACTTGGTGTTTTCCGGTTTTATGGGTTTAATGCCTTAAACAAATGGTCTAGTAATATTGTTCCATTTGTATTTCATTTTATACATGAGAGATGGTATTGATGACTATTCATATTTCTGTATTTTTATAAAATACCATTTTATATTAGTCATGAAAATAAAAGAGAAAATGAAGATTATTTTCAATAAGGTTCACATAGGTAGCAACTACATTCCTTAACGATGTAATGAAATTTCATCTGTACCCTCGCCTTTTCACGCAACTGATTAGTCAGTCACTCTCAAAGTTCTAGCACAATTCTGGCCAATCTTTTGTCGTCATCTCCATCCACAACGGTTGTGACTCCTAGAAGCGGCACAATATTAAGACTCAAAATTTTCCAATTGAAGGTTACAAAACACTACAATTTTTTAGGTTTGCTGGTCCCATGTCATAGAAAAAAAGAAGCCTTGAACCAATTTCATATAAGGGATTGAAAACCATGGAGAAAAGTTGAGAAGAAATTACCAATGTGCAAAAAATGGGTAGAAAATTATCCACAAATGAGGTCAAAATTCTCCCATATCACAATGATTTTTTGCATGAATTTTTACCTATGTAGACAAAATTCATTTAGGGATAAAATCCTATTCAATATGAGGAGAACAAGATTGTGCATGCGAGTACAACAAGGCTTTCCGAAATTTTATCATGATAGTGAACAAAAAACAAAAATTAAGGATGGTTTTTGTTTGAAATTTAGTGCTCTACAATAGCTCTCACTCAATTTTGGTAAATATTACTCCATTTGAGAGGAATTAGTTTTGAAAGAGTTCATTTAACGAGGAACAAAACTTGTATGAATTTGAATTTTGGTTTACTGCCCGTCAGCAAAAGTTGTCGTGCCCACTTTGACCTCAAGACATATGAATATCACTATGTATGTCGTTTTCTATGTATTTTATTCTTGGGTTTAAATTTCAGACCTAATTCATGAAGAACTATAATGCAAAAAATATAAATACAAATATATGGTGATATAATGCATTATTGACATATTTAAATTTATTTTCTAATTGATTTTTTTTAATTAGTCTAACTCAACAAGGTGCCCAAACCTATAAATTTAGCGAGGTGTTGAAGAATTTATCTTTATAATATGAATAATAATCTTAATTCCCAAAAGTTTGTTTCCATCCATGTGTCTTAATGAAAAATGACCATGCCATTTAATTGTTCATTTCACTTACATTAGGATTGGATAAAAATTAACAGTTTATTCCACATCACGTATGTCTTTCCTTTCTTTCGTTCATGTCTAACAAATTATGTCTTGTACATAGCCAATCCAATTTCTTCCATATTCATTTGTGATTCATTTCTTGAATTATGATTTCCTTTAAGTACAAATCATTCATCTCTTATGTTCCTTTCATTTTGGGTTCGTTCAATTTTCCTCTAAGTTTGTTAGTTCTTACCATAGTTTCATTCGCTCTTCCACACCTTTAAGGTTTTTAGCCTCTTGTTCTGCGTATATGGTCGTTGATTCTTGTTTTGTTGAATTCGTAACACTCTACTTTGAGGTGACCAATTATTGTGATAAATTTATGTTTAGTGAAAGTCAGAGCACCCTTACCAGCTCCATTATGATGCTATGTATAACAAGAATGGCGACACATCTTGATGTTTATCCAACCATTTATTTAAAAAACTTTATTTCATTAATTTTTCTTATTATCTTAAATTGTTACCTTTTGATAATATATAGAACTAAGATGAATTTTTTTTTCTTGCTTAATGACTTATTACCACTCCACCTAAATTTTGTAATGTTTATAACATCTTAAATTTTCAAAACTTTATACATAAATATACAATTTTTCTATACTCCTTTTGTTATAAAGAAATATATATGTTGCGATCAAATAAAAGAAAATATCTATACGTATCGTCATGATTGGAAAATAAAATACAATATCTTAAGAAATGGAAATATATATATATAAGAGAACCCAAGCGTATTCATTTGTAAACCAACATAAGAGAGAGAAAGAGTATAAACTTTTTTTAAAAATATAGGTCATTGTGTCAATACACAAATAAATTTGAGGCTACCTATAAAGGTACATTGAAAAAGAAAACCTAGAATCTATATGATCACTTATAATAACACTACACCTAGCACAACTAAACTCATCCTGACTTATCGTAAGGAAAACGCTCTGCCATGTTCTTCTTAAGACCTTGCTCTAGATCATCCTTGGTGTCCTCCTCGAGTCATTATGGATTCCTTTACCTGGATACACAATGGTGGCTAAAAACAACAATTAAAGAAATAAGTATAGGGCCTAGTCTCCTTGCACCACATGACTCACGGTATAACTTTACATATATGAAAACTTTCACACTTGCAATAGTTAAAGAAATAAGTATAGGGCCTAGTCTTCATCTTCTCACATACATCCATCAAGACTTTACAGGTGTGCATTTTCCAATGCATGCATCACAACATACGTAACAACTTTTATAACTTTTGCATATACGTTTCTTAAGACGGGTGTCAATCTAAGTCACAATCATCATACATTTGTCATTGACAATTTCAACATATAAAAAGAGAGAAATGACTTTTTCCTATCATACAAACCAAACATTATAAAACAAAATCACAAATGCATCAAACACTTTCTCCCTTCGTTAACAATTTCACAAAGTCCCCCCAAAAATTTGTCAAGTCTTATACAATTCACACTCTTACTAATTTTATGCTTCAATTGGGTCCATAGTTTTAATTCTCAATTGCAAGGGTCCTAATTAATTTTCTAAGTCCAAGTTTGATACTTATAGTCTTCGTGTCAAGGTATCTAAAATTTACTAAGTTCTAATTAATTAAAATGGTTTACATTCTTATTAGGGTTTATTTATTGTTTGCACAATAAATTTAACTTACACATTATAACTATTTTACTGGTTATAATTGCAGTCTCACAAAGAGTCTAATTATTCTCATTGCACAATAAATAAGAAATGCATAAATTAAACAAATCATGTCACACAATTTGATTACAACACACATATTGCTTGAGGATCATAATTCCTCTTGATATTCAAAATCATATAATTCAATAGTGTAAATTTTAGTATGTAGATCAATTTATAATAAAATGAATTCATACAAAATTAGCAAATTATAATCTAATTAAAACCAAGGTTTTGGATCTTGTACAAGGAAAATACAATATACTAGTTAAATTTCAAGCTTAACACAATGCAAAATTCACAAATAAAATAGTATTCGTAGATGAACTCATTGTGTTGAATATGCATATAAAGAAAATTGGAGAAAATAAATAAAATAGAAATTCTTATTGAAATGCAATGAATTTTAATAGGGAATCTATAAATTATTTCTAATACAAAATACATTTTTTCTCAAAAATTACTTTGTATAAGAAATACTTTTTTCAATTTTTCTTTTTTGAATGATAAGCTATACAACACCCACTAAAATGAGATTGTAGTAATTTTTAAAAATAGCAATTCTCAACCAAATTTGATGAAATTTTAAGGAAAACCTAAAAATCATGTTTATTGTAACAAATATTTTTACCATATTTTATTGCACAAAAATCACATTTTCTATTTTCTTAATTCAGAAGGCAAATTTTACCTTTTCAAAGAAGGGTAATTGAAAATTTGAAAAGCCAATCTAAAAAATCCAAGAAAAATCACAAGACATCCACAACATTCAAAGATCATAATATATTTTACTATAATTTTTGGCTACAAAAACTAATTTTGTATATATAAAATGCTTCAAATAGAATATTAGGCAAATAAACTAAATATAGTTAAAAATTAGTTAAACTACCTATAAAAAATTCTAGAAAATTCAAGAACACTTTTTATACCCCAAAAATACAGTGATGGTCTCAATTTACTCAAATAATCATAAGATAAAAAATTTCATGTATAAATTAAAAGACTACAAAATTGAGTTGCATGAAAAGAAAAATTATTTTAAAATATAAGGAATTTTCAAAAAAATTCCACAAAAATTACCACTAGCTCTAGAGATGCGAAAAACTTAAAAACAAATGTTTTTGGAGAAGAAGAGTGGTAAGAGTTTATGATGTGTTGGTGATAGGTTATGATGGTAAAGGTTAGTGGAAAAGACAGACATGTATTGGTCGTGAGAAATGTTGAAGTGATGTTGAGTGTAGGTGGTACTCATCGATTTGTGTGTGCAACTGGTGGGGTGTGGGGAAATTCCTTTGTGACTAGTTCACAAATGAAATACCAAGAAAGGGTAAAATGATCATTTCTTAAAATTTTAGCAAAACAAAAGAAATTTTGCAAAATGGACTAAAAATCAATCCAATTAAAATTAATACTTAGGGAATGATGTTAGATCCAAAAGTATCAATGAATGTCAAGTCCCTACAAATCTAGGGTTTTCATAATCACAAAGAATCTTATAATTTGCAATATACTAATGTGTTGATGAAATGCATTAACAAGGATACGTCCAAGAGAACAAAAAAGTTTGTATCTCTCTAACTTAGACGCATATGTATAAGCGAATAAGGTTAAGCGTTCAAAATGCTAATGATGTTGGATATGTCTAGTAGATCCTTCATATAAATATACGTCCAAAGTTATGACAAACATAATATGTTCAAGATGTATGTTTTTTAAATGTGTTCTAAACTCGGTATACTTCCTCAACAACATTAGACTACTTTTCTACCATCACATTTATTATGTTTGATATCAATCTTACTCTTTTTGTATGTATAAGATAAGTGTTATAACAATTTACTTTTGTTTCTATCCTTATTATTGTTCTAATATTAATTTCAAATGAGAATTTAATGAAAAGTAATAGGCGTAATAAAAATAAGCAGACTTTCGGTTCAAAAGGACCATCGAAATATGAAGTCTTTTAACAAGAAAATATTGAAGTAGGAATGTTCAGAAGAGTAATTGATATAATAAATCTCAAAAAACAAAAAAGAAAAAAAATAAATGACAAACATATTCTCTTTCCTGTAACAAAAGTTGAACATCTACAGTATGAAGATGTAAAGAAAAGTTATGTATTTAATACACATCAAAATGAAAAAAAGAAAGAAGAACGTTAAGTCATAATGAACATTTTTCCTTCAGCCTATATATATTAGACGCATGAAGACCACAAAAAAAAGAATGAAACAACTTTTATTATATTCTTTGAAAAACTCTATACGTCTAAACTCTCATATCTCTTCTTAAGATTATTACTTTTTAATCATTTCATATCCTTAGTTTTGCTAAGTTGTAATGTGTTAGAACTTCTATATTCTCGCTTTATGCATTATCTTATAAAGATCTTGTGAAATCTAAGAGTGACTTAGTGTTAAGCAATATTTGGGATACTTAATTAAGTGATAAAGTTTTGTAGCTAGAAGTGACAATAAAGAATACTTGGATTGGAAAAGCAGAAGTAGTTTAGAGAATACTTATGTTTGTAGGCAGGAGTGGTTGAGTCATTACTTGTGTTTGTAATCAAATTTTGATTAATGAAACCCCTCAAGTTGGGGGAGAAATGGATGTAGCTCAAGAAATGGAGTGAACGAGTATAAAACGTGTTTTTTGTATTCTTTGAACTCACTCTTTTAATGTCTTTATTATGAAAACAAATTTTCATATCAATATACGTGTTTTCTAAAAAGGGTTTGCGAAAAGTTTACAAAAATGACACACAGTATTCAACCTCTTATTCTAGTGTTTTCTAACTCTTCAAATGAGACCATAACATTTTAATTTTCCCTTACTCTAGATAAATTTACATCGGTTTAATTTGCATAATATAAATTTGCACAAATAAGTGAAATTTTTACTCGTTAAAAGAATCTTTTTACAAACAACAAAACAATTTCAATAAATCTTATAATAGAAAATCTACTATTTATGTTCATTAGTTAATATATTTATTTTAATATTTTTATTATTTTTATTTGTGGTATATTTTTTATCTATATTAATTATTTTTACCCATTTTTTAGAAAATCAAGAAGATGTTACGTTTTTGTTGAGTGAATACTTAATTTACTTTCTTTAGAGGCATAGGTTAACTTTGTGTAGTCTTTTGTGCCTTCTTCAAGCTCTAGCCTTGCTTTGTTTGAGAGCCTTATGAAAAAAGAAATGGTTGTTGAATGCATTAAATGGTTTTCACAAACTAGTTGCAGTTATATGATAAAACATATAGCTTATTTTCACTTTATAGGATCTCTTGTTGCAATGAACATATTTTCTTTTGCGTATACACGTACACTAGCATTCTTTTTCTTTCAATTTGGCATGTATTTTGAGGAATTGGATGAACACTTTTTAATTATGTATTTGTTCAGGACTCTTAAGGCATATATACTGAGGATATAAGTGTGTATTACAATATCCTAATCAGCATTTAAACTCAATAAGTAAATATGAAATCATTATAATATAAAATAAGTATAAACTCGTATCACTTATCAAACAATGTGCCATCGTATTTTTTTCTTAAGATCATATGTACTATTACTGAAAACTTTACCATTTATTTGCTATGATCAAAACTAATTGAAGGTACTAATTTGTACTAAGGCTTAACAAATAAATTTTTAATTCTTGTGATATACTATGTTTTTTTTTTTTTGTTTTGGTTCTTATACTTTTTAAATGGTTCTTTTAAAATTTATTTTTTATATTTTTGTCCTTGTTATTTTGTTTTAATCTTTGTAATTGTTTTTGTTTGTTTTAGCTTCTATAATTTTTTTTTCATTTTGACTTACTCCCGTTGAAAAAAATGATGGGGATTAATAGAAAATTATTCATATATTCAAGGACAAAAATAAAAAAATAAATATTTTATAAGGACTACAATAAAATAACAAGGATGAAAATAAAAAATATAAAACTTTATAAGGACCAAAACTAAAAAAAGATGTTGTATTAGAGTCTTTATCTATCATAATAAAAAAATAAAAATTAAATTTATATGTATCTATATAATATAAGCTTATATATAAAATAAACTGAAAAAATAAACATCAATATTATCATTTTATGCAATATGTATACAAATGTGTAAAGAAATAATGTTTTCTTATATAGTATGATATAATTTTGTTATTTAATTAAAGTTTAAGAAACCAGTTTACAAAATATATTTGAAAAAGGAAAATATTCAAAATATATATATAGAAAGAGAAAAAAGTAAATTAGATTTGAAAAGAAATATTAATGTAAAATTTAATTCTATTAATGTAATATTTATACCAATTCAATTCAAATTAACAAAATCTAAATTTGTTTAATAAATTTGATTAAATTGTATTGATTTTGAAAAGATGTTTTACAATAATATATTATTATAAAAGGTAAGATTGTTAATTTTTATATTAATTATTTTAAAAGTCATATCTAAAAGAATTTTTAATTTAAGGTCAAAATCTTCTAACAATCTTTACACTAATAAGGTAAAACTCTTTCTATTACTATGCTATTCCAAACTTTAAAAACTGAATATATGTTATTTAATATTTTCTTAATTATACCTTCCATTCGGATTTCCACTCCTTTGGCTCTTTTCTTTCATTGTCTTCCATATTCTAAACAATACTCATCGGTCCACAAAACAATGCCACTCTATTATGATAAATGTCAACCATATTATTTCCTTAATTTCTCCGTATTCTTTCTCCCTTGCCTTATTTGTTGTCTTGCGTAGCCATATTTATAATCATACATTAACAAAAAATCAGATCCATTGACGTTATTAACCCATGATGGAGAAAATGTCTAAAATGAAAAACAATTGTTTCAAGTTTCTGCCAAAACAACCCGTGGCTTCAATGGCCTTTCAAAACCCAAATATGAGTCCTAGAGGAAATGTTACTCCTCGTGGAGGTCGATCGCCAGCACGTAGGGTCTCAATTGTTCCCAAAGAAGCTCGAAGAAGGCACAAAAATGTAAGTTTTAGTGCACCAGAGCCCAATTCGCCCAAGGTGTCTTGTATGGGTAAAGTGAAACACAAGAAGAGGGAAAAGGGTTCAAAGTCAAACACAAGAGGGTGATTCTGTTCCAAGTGGTGAAAAGAACAAGTATTTGCGTTTGGTGTTTTCAAGAGAAGTGGCAAGTTGGAAGAGAAGGCACCAACCACAAAGGTAGTTCCATCTTTGGGTACAATGAAGAAATTTGCAAGTGTGAGAAGATCATTGTCTGGTTTTGATGTCGCAGTTATTGAAAGGTGAGTGTCACCCTCATAGTAGCAATAGTACAAAAGTGAATAAAGTGATTTAGAATTTGGTATAAGAATGTTTAGCATGAGTTATGTATTCAAATGTTTATGATGACCATGTTGTCTGAAGTTTATGAGAAACATAAAAAAAAATAAAAATATGAAGTTAGTTTTCAAGCAAATTGCGGTGTGCGATTTGTTTAGTATAAACAACTAATTTCAGTTCTAATATATCCAGTCTGAAGAAATTTCTGTGTGGGCTGGATTCCAAGTTTCATCAATATTGATTTTTTATTTTTATTTTATACGAATAAAAGTGATACAATGAAGGAGACGTCTCTAATACTATTGAACAGGATATTAATAACATGATAGACTTGTAAGTTGAGACTCACCTAGAAGATTATAAAATTTTGAGTTGGTTTTAGTGTTTTAAAATGAATTAAATTTTTTTTATGAAAATGTAGATTACGGAATTTATAATCAACAAATTACTATAATTAAAAATATTGTGTTAGTTTTTAATATATTTTTATTAAAAATTAATTAGTATAAATATTATAATTTTAGACTAATAGGAATTATGATATTTTGACATTAAGTGATGAAAGTAAGGATAAAATATAATAATAATCATTAATTTAAAAATTACTGGTTGAGATAAAAATATATTTTAGATTTTATCACAGCTTTTAACGGTTCATTAACAAATTCAAAAGTTATGAGTACACCTAAGATTAAATAATAATTCATGGCGACAAATTTTAAATAATAAACAATATTTTGATTAAAATCAAATTGAATTTAATCATATTAATTTATAGTAAAAAAATCAAAACATCGCATTCAAATTATAAATTTCATTTAAATAAAAAAAATTAATAAATTAAAAATAACAATAAATTATGAAAATACCAAAATAATTATTCAGTATTTACTAATCTTAATAAATTTAAATTTAAATTTAATTATCTTAAAAAATAAAAGAAATTAACATTAAATTATAACAATTTCTTTCAAATGTATATTTTGATAGCTTATTATGATAAGTATAACTTTCTTTAAATTTGTAATTTTCAAATCTTTTAATCATTTTGAACATTAGTATATGTGGAGTAAAAATGGAAAACAAATACTAATTATAAACACACTGTTAAATAATAATATTTGCTAATTACAAATTGATTGATATATTGTGCATTTAATTTTCTTAATTGGATTTGTTTGACTACGTTAGAATATCTTTAACACTCGTTAAAATATTATTGCATAATTTTTTATCATTGAAAAATCTATGTGATATTTAATTGTTTAAAATTAAGTTTCATTGCTTTTATAAGTAACATTTATCTATGATTAAAAAATATTTTTTGTTTTAATTAAAATAATTAAATTAAAATTTTAATTAAATAAGTAAGTTTAATAAAAAAATATAAAAATATGGATCATTTAAGAATTGTTTAAGATTATAATATTAGAACAAAATAATATGAGTTATTTAAATATGATGTGATAGTGTGAAGAGCAATTAATAAAAGATAAAAAAAACTCTAAATAAGTTATTGAAATTACACTCATTGAAAATGTTGTTAATAGTGTTTAACTAATAAGTAATTGATGTATTGAATATCTTTAGTTTTAAAATTTATTTAATAAATAACATTATCTATTATTTTTGTAATTTAATACAATCAAATAAGTTTTTTTTTATTATTGTACATGTAACTCATTTTCTCTTTATTTTTTCTATTTTTTATTTTATTTCTTTTCAATAAAATAAACTACAAAATGTTTGACAAAAATATACAATCAATATTTTTTTTTCTAATTAAAAGATTTGTCTTAATTGTAATAATTTTTAAAAATCTTAATTCAAATAATCAATACAAATATCAATAGAGTAATATAACTATAAAGTTCAAATATTTATTATTAATATTTTTTATATAGGAACAACCATTAACTAAGTCATAGAAGATGTATCTATTAATTTAATTAAAAATATTATGAAAAATAAATTTATTATAAATAATTTCATATTTAGTAAAAATTAAAATAATCAGTAAATTTGATTTGACATATCTTTCTCTAAAGTGTGGTTTGGTAAATCACTTTAATATTAACTTATAAACTAATTTGACCAAATTAATAAAATCAACAATATTATTTTCAAAACTAGAGTAATATTCTAGTTGATACTTTATTCATAACAACTAAAAAAGAACTAATTACTAAAATATACTCTATTTTAGTAGTTGAAAGAGCAATAGAGCTTTGTTTCCTACTAGCTCATGAGATGATACAAGGTTTGAGATATTAACATTCTTTGCTTGTACTTTTTATTACAACTCTATCTCTAACATATTTTGTGTCACAATATCCTTCTAACTTGAAATCTTGCCTTTTCTTGTAGAATAAACTTAGGTTAGAAGATCCAATTAGGTAATGAAAGATCATTTTAATTGCTTTTAAATAAGACACTTTAGAATTAGATTGAAACCTAGTGCATTAATAGACACTAAACATGATATCAAGTGTAGGGTTTAGGATTTAGGAAATTGCTAACTCATTTCGAATGATAGGAAGTGTTAAATAGACCCTAAAATCAATCGTAATTGGTAGGAATGCTGAAATTGAAAATTGATTTCTTCTCTATCAGTCATGGATAATGGTTTGTTGTTCCAAATAATTTATGTGTTTTATTCAATCTTAACTTTCAATTGGTATTAAAAATTATTAGACTAAAGCAGTAGAGTAGTTTTGTTGTCCCAATTCGAGTGAAATCCTGATTAGGAAGAAAATTCAAAAATTTGAGAATGGGAGGGAGATGATCTAAAAGAAAAAGAAGGAAGGGAAGGGATGTAAACAGTAATAATAAGGTGTGAATAGTAAATAGGGGTGTAAACAGTAATAATAAGGTGTGAATAGTAAATAGGGGTGTAAATAGAAAAAAAATATTTCAACTCAAATAAATTGAATTAGAATAATAAATATAGAGATAGAAAATTATAGAGGAAAAAGGAATAAAGAAAGAAAAGAAGGAAAGAAAATAAAGATAAAATTATTTAAAAAGACATTTTTGCTCTTTATTGTCATCTTGATTAGAATATGTGTTATATTGTTTGAAATTTTGTTCAACTATAATATTATTGTTCCTATATGATCTATTGGTGTTTTATTGCCCATCTGGATAGCAGAAGTGAAGCATTATTACCTCTATTGATAATAAAGGGGTTTATAACATATTGACAATTGTCTCAATTAGATGGTAAATGACAAAAATAATCCTAGGATAGAAAATGAATTGGGAATTTACCCAAACAAAAATTGAATGAAATTGGGATTGGTTATTGAAAGTGAGAATGAAATAGAATTGTTGTAAGACTTTGCTATTGAAATAGAAATCAGTATCGAGAAAACTTGATGACTAGAGAAAAGAAGGGTAGAATGGGCTAGAATCCCTAAAGTGTGAGAAATAAGAATGGAGACTGTATGGGTTGACCATAGAAGGTACCTAAGGAATGTACGCAGGCTCTGGTGAGTCCTTGGGGGTAGATAAGGTGCCAAGTTATGAGCCGCTCAAAGTGAAGAGGGTGTCAAGGAACCAACTTAGCGTCCTCGACAAAAAGGAGCATTACCAAGATTTGGTTGAGAGTATTTTAGACCCAGTACTAGGCAGGATATGTATTCCTAATCGTCAATCCAAAATGAAAACTTAGATATTTGTTGACACAGTTGTGTAAGTTCTCTTGGAAATAGTAGTGATGGAGGCTACGAAGGGCCTGAAATTGAATATAATCCTTATTATGCACGTTATGGTGAGACGAGAGCATACGATAGATAAAAATATTGTGTATTTATGTGTGTATGACTAAGGATGGATGACTCACTCCTACAACATCCAACATTTCAAATATAGATGGCGAACGAGTTTCAACCCGGATTCCATTTGCGATAATCCTCTTGGAGGGTCAATGGACTCATGACTTGACTACTAGAGAATATACTTTCATGGGCTACGTTAGATTCACATTTAGACCTCTAAACATCATAGTTCCATGGCAATTCTATTACACAGATCTTCTACGGGTTCAGTTCGAATAAGAAAAGCGGAATTCTTAGAAGAAGAAAATCCCTTTGAACATTCTAACTAGGAAATCGGGGAGAGAATAAATATAATTATTTGTTGTCCTCAATCTTAATGTTTTGAGTGTTAAACAAATATTTTGGATATGTAATATTTACAATTATGACTGATCTTTTCATAAATGACAGTATGAGTTGTTGTATAATTAAAATGAAGTTGATGACGAATAATGGCGATATTTAGTTTATCTTAACTTGTAACCCCTGACAAAAATTAAGTTTTAAAATCTACTTGAAATAAAATAACTAAAAAGATTTTCTAGAAATTAAAATAGATAAAAAGGGCATTACAAAAGTGGTAATAAAAAAAATACTTGGGCTAAAAAGCTAGAAGTGCCTTAGAGAATACTTATGTACAATCAACAATGACAAAGTCAATACTCGTGTTGTAATCAAGTTTTTGATATGGAACCCCTCATATTAAGGGAGAATTAGATATAGCTCAAGAATTGAAGCGAACTAGTATAAAAACTTCTTTTTATGTAAGTTTAGTGCATTGGACACTTATTATTTTAGTTCAATCTACTATGTTTGAGTTTAAAAAAATACAACCTTTGTATATACTTTGCATGTATCCCTGTCATGAAAACTTAACAAACTGTTAGTTATCTCAAATTATAATATTTTTTGTAATTTTCAAAATCATAGATTTTTCAGGGATTAGACATTTGTAACATCCTAAATTCTATACTAATCAAACATACATATAAATGTTCTAAAATAAACTTTCATTTATTATTTAAAATAAAGGTTCTCCTAAGTACTAAACTACTATTACAAAAGAGCAATTAAATTTCATCTCCCGGATTTTCTGAAGGATCTTCCTCCTCGGAGGAGTCAACTCTGGCAGCAGATTTAGCAATCTAGCTCTATTGTGGGTCGAGGAAGAGTTGCTTGGTTGTCTTCTCCTGGGATGATAAGGAAAATTGGGAGGCGATTCGGAGACTCGTGGAGGTTCCACCTGAGTCAATATGATAGGTAGATCTATCTGTCCGTCAGAAGTGGGGGCAAATGGGGTTGCATGAAAGAAAGGAAAATGGACATAACTCATATAGGTATCTAACTGGTATAATGAATCTCGAGTGCATCATCCACATAGACGGGTTATGGACATGTGAAATAGTGGGTGAAACTCTTCAGTCATCTTTTCTTGAAAATGTTCGTTGTAGGAGTGAATCTTGAATTCTTTAAATGAATATGATATATTGGTGAACCTGAAATTGTTTATTCTCAATCTTACCACATCAAGTCCTATTGATTAATTTCTAGCGTTTTGGGATCCCTCACTGCCTCTTGTACTACTAAATCCCGAGGAGTTATGCGAAACGTAAAATAAAATCCATGAGTTGCAATTTTTTAGGTGATAGCCAAAAGTACATATCTTAAGCTGGTACAAGGCTTAGATACTCTCTACTGACTTTAGTATTGCTCTAGTTTGTTGGGGTTATCAAGCCGGCTCTATGACTCCTAATTTTAGGCAGTTCACAAACTTGGTGCCTATATACCCCCAAGGACTTTCACAGCATGCATACTGTAACGTCCCCTTTTTTTTCTTTTCATTAATATTATTATTATAATTAATTAGCATCAGAGATAGCGCGCGAGTATTTACTTATAGCGTAACGACTC
>JAMLFT010004592.1:0-19189 GCA_026544285.1 Pachyrhizus erosus | reverse complement strand
TTAGAATATAGTATAAGATGAATAGTAAAACATATAATATGTAAAAAAAATTTAATTAAAATAATTGATTTATAAGTAATATTATAAGTCTTAAAAATTAATTAAAAATTAAAATTATAAATATCCAAAAATAATATTTTTTTAAATAAAATGAAATTAAATTTTACATAAAAATATTATATAAATATGTCTATTTTTATCATTTAATATTTTTAATTATTTCAACAAATAATTTATCAAATACTTAGAATTTAATAAATTAATTTTTAATTTTTAATTACCTTTTAATTATCAGTTAAATTTTTTTATTTTTAACTAACATTTCAAATTTTAAGTAATTTCTTAACTAATTTTATCAGCCTTAATCAATGCGGAATAATTATGCTGATTAAATATAAGATCCAAAAAAAAAAATGACCAGAATAGAATATTTCGGCTACTACAAACCCACCATTGTGTGTTAATTTTTGTGTTTGGTCATAGCATTTATTCTGGATGACCTTGAAGCTTATCCTTTCCAGGGTTGATTTGTATATATATTTTCGTTTTTTACTTCTCCCACTTTTGACCATTATCCTCCGCTCCCAAATGGCCAAATCCCAATTTTCTAACATAGACAACATTTGGAAGAATCATTTCCACATGAATTAATTTTATTTTTGACATGCCAAACAAAATAAAAAATAATATACATACATGTTTAGACTAAAATTTATAAATTTAAATTTAAATGTGTAAATTAAATTTCTAAAGGTAATCTAAATTTTATTATTATAAAATATAACTTTCAGACAAATTTTCATTTACAAACGTATTTTTAAAAATAATCAAATATATCATTAAAATAAGTTTATTTTCAAAAATAAATTTTAAACTAAAAACTAATTATGTCAACAAAAATTTGAACATATGCCAGTGTTTTTAAACTAGAGAGTCCTGTTAGTGGAATTGCTACTGTCTTTCCTATGCAGGAATCGAATTTGTTGTTCGGGGCAGACTTCAAAATGCAATTTTTTGTTTTTAATTAAAAAAATAAAGATTTAAAATAAAATAAAAAATGGTTCTGGTACCTTGTACTGATTACTGTTCTATAGCGAACCATTTTTTTTCGTAGTTTACTCTAGAAATGTTCTATAAAGTAAGAGAGGGAGAATAAAAGAAAATAAAAACTATAAAAGAGAGAGAAAGTGAGAAAAGAAAAAATGACATGCAATATAATATGATTTAATCAATACGTGACGAGAATTTGAACATTTTTTAATATTATTGGTAAAATGTGTTATAAACATTTTTTCTTTTGTAGGAAACAAATTAATAATAAGCGTAAAAAGTTTTTTTTGTAGTTTTCCAAAAAATATTCCTGGGATTCTATATGGATTTACAAGGCGTGGTCTACATGAAGTTAATCAAACCATGCAATCATGTTCAAAAGCAGTCAATGAATCTATTCTCTTTTATTCACCTTTCTATTTAATTAATCCATGTCTTTTGTTAAAGGAAACATGCTTAACCTTTAGCAAACGGTTTGAAAGTATTATTATAATTTCTTTTTGAAATTTATGGTGTTCTAACTTTAGAATTCAATAATGGAACTTCAAATTGTCAATAAAAAGATACTTGTATTTTGATATTGATTTAATTTTATATATAGTTGTTAAAGTAAACAAGTCACAAACTTTAATGTTAAAAAATTGTGAAAATTATAAGTTTTTTTTATTGTTAACTCATATAATTAATTGCTTAACTCTATATCTCAAATATAATTTATATTTAATTAGTTATTATTATTATACATATGCAAATTATACTGATTTAACTATACTAAATTTGGAAGAGGTCTGTGTTAATAGAAATGGTACACGATGTTATATATATTATTATATAAATTAAGTGTTGTCTATGTGCATTAAAAAAATGGTAAATATATCAGGTGTAGTATCAATTTTGTTCATAGCAAACTAAAAAAACTAGTTTTTTAACTCAAATTTGTCCAACTAGTTTATTAAATTCAAAATATTTAGTAAATTTAATCATTAAAGTAACTTCTACGTGTTAAATGATATAAAAAGATATCTTATATGATTTTTATATAAACTATTTTTTATTTTAAAGATAAAATTATATGTTTATGTAATTATATATAGTTTTAGATTTATATTGGTCGACTTTGAACTTGCATAACTTTTATTTTAAACATTAAATAATTTTTTAAAATAAAATAAATAATATAATAATTAGACCAAAAATATTAAAAGAGGTGGTAAATGAGAGATTTTATTAAAATATTAAGGATAAACATAGAAGAATAATTTATAAATCAAAAGACTACTTAAAGTAATTAATATGTGAGCAAATGCCATAAAATAATGAAATAAAATTATTTATCAAATATATCTATTTAATTAAACAAAGTTATAATTAATTAAATAAGTTGTAAATTAATTAATGACACAATATATGCAGTGAGAATAAATTTAGTCTAGGAGTAATTCTTGGTATTCAATAATTCTTTCTATATATTGAATTTTAATAGTTCATTTGTAGAATATTTTACATTAATATTTTAATCTCGTTGATACATTGTATATTATAATTTCATTGGATATATTATTTATAATTTTTTTTCTCTTTGTATTTGATAAGGATAAATATATTTATATAAAAACATTTAATAACATAACTGCCAGAATAGAATAACATTAAATACCATGGCAATCTTTTTAAAATAATGAAATAAATGTGTCAATAAATTTTAATAAATATTTAGCCTTATTTAGAAAACTATTTAAGAAAAATAAAACATACGACAATCAAATAAATATTACTCTACATAACTATTATTCAAAATATAAATTGTTCTATTATGGTGTTATAAAATAAAATAATTTTAAATCATTAAATTGAATTGAGATAAATAGTTTTTTTAATAATTTTAAGATAATTTACAAATGTATTACATGATATATCATAATTGATAAGGAAATACTTGGCCTAACTTTCAGTGACTTATTTAAGGACAATGATACAGGATAATTATTCACAGTACAAATTGTCCTGCTATAATTATATTAAATAAAATAAATTCAAATTACTTAAATTTAATCATTAAATTAAATAATTTATATGCGTACGTCTTAATGTTAATGAAATCAAATATTATATGCTATCTCCTTACTTTGTTAATAATATAAAATAAAATAAATCTTTAATTTTTTAAATTTAATTATTAAATTAACTTAAATGATAGTTTATGGTACAAATATTTATTCATCCCAAAAAATGTCAATTAACATTTTAAATTAATTGATACATTGTGTGTGTTATAATCTGATTGTATATTTTATTTATAATTGATTTGTTTTTATATTTGATAGAGACAAATGTATTTATAAAAAATATTTGCTAAAATAATTACCATAATAAAATCAAAAAATATTTTTTAAATAGTGAAATAAAATTGTCAGTCATTTTAATAAGTATTTGGCCTCATTTGATGAATTATTTTTAAAAATTCAAAAAATATTATACCACATGACAATTATTCAAAATATAAATTATCCAATTATAATGATGTAAAATAAAATAATTTTATTATTGACTTAAAATTAAAACTAATATTTTCTAATAATGATTTAAGATAATTGACAGATGTATTCAACATTATATCATAATTAATATGAAAATATTTAGTCTAATGCTGGGAAATTTATTTAAGAACAATCAAATATTACACCACATGATAATTATTCATAATATAAATTGTCTTAATATAATGTCATTTAAATTGAATATGAAATATTTTAAATTCATTATTCAATATCAAATGTTCATATATATAACGCATTTTTTTAATATAATTAAACACAATAAAATGATCATTATACAATCTACAAAATTTAGACAATTCAAATTTACCAGATGAAGATACATAATTATTCAAGTTTGATGAAACTCTTAATATTAAAATATTTTTGTTAGGATCCATTGTATATGTTTTTTCCAACAACAACTTGTTTTTCTAAAATTTATTGAAACTTTTGCTAATATTAATTTCGTCCTAAATAAATTGAAACACACATATATTATAATACACAATTAATATAAGAAGTAAAAAATAAAATAAGTTAAAAACACCTTAGATAGGTCTACTTTAATAGAAAAAGTCTTTGATCACTTACTAAAGATGTCATTTGTTATCAAATATCATCTCAATAAACACAAACACAAGTTATCATAATTC
This sequence comes from Pachyrhizus erosus, assembly GCA_026544285.1. Taxonomy (NCBI): domain Eukaryota; kingdom Viridiplantae; phylum Streptophyta; class Magnoliopsida; order Fabales; family Fabaceae; genus Pachyrhizus; species Pachyrhizus erosus. The sequence goes on along the minus strand of JAMLFT010004592.1, from coordinate 14,949 downwards.
TATTGTATAGCAAAATCAGACTAAAACACATAAAAACCCTTCAAAGTTATAAGTTCAAAAATTAAACTATTTCATTGTTTAAATATAAGAAAAAAAAAACACTATAACATAATATCAATATTTATTATAATAACTATATAAACTATCACTATTGAATTTTTCAAAATCATTTACATAAAATAAAAAAATGTGATAATGACCGATGATTAATGAATAACTAATATAAACACAAACAATACCTAATCAAATTTACATGATTTTATATGATAAAATTTTAAAACCAAATAAAATAAAAGTAATTAGCATGTAATTAAAAAATATTAGAGTTTTAAAATTAAACAAAATTGTAATATTTAATTTATTAATTTATCCTTAAAATAGATAACAAATGATAAAATTAACTCAAACTCATTTACTATATGTATATATATAATAATTATAATGATACTAGATTAATTCAACATTTTTCTCTGGAATATAATTTGACATTATTTGTAAAACAAGTTTTGTACCGTTAACTGAAAAAAAAAATTGTTTACATAATTTCCAAAATAGATATTATAAAATAAAAAAAATTATATTACATAATGATAACAATTTATGATTAAATGAAAATACAATTCTTCATCATACTATAAGCATTTACTGTTGATACGCACATGGTCCATCAGCATCATTTGAATTGTTGAATTTTGGAGTATGTATAAAATGTATCTAAACTGATATACAGAGATTACTTATCGTAGTTACTAAAATAAACTTTATATCTTGTTCCGTGACACGCAATAAGAGCACGTTTTCCATGGACGGTACTTTGATTCTTGGGAAATATTTTGATTTATTGATGGGTCTATTCATTAACAAGTCAATACACTGATTTATTACGCAAGCAGAAAACAAAGTCGTTTTTTTTTTTCGCTTACCAATGTAGTATTAATATTCATTCAGTTTTATTCCTTAAAGATTTTTTATTATTGATTAATTATTAGTAGGGTTTTTTTTATATATATTTAAAATAATTATTAAAAAAAAGTTAATAATCTTATTCTACCTCTGTCTTGTAATTTCTAGCACAACGACCATTCATGTTTGATACAAGTGTCAAACACGTATTTCAAGCAAATTTTCGCTTTTCGATGGCTGCTTTTTGTTCAACCTGCAGTTTCCGACTTACCGGAAATTAAAAGGGTGTTTAAATGTATTTATAAGGCTAAATTACTTTTCTTACTTTCTTAATATTCTTTATTAAATTTTTTAATTCAATCTCTTAATATTAAAAATTAATGCAATGTTGTTTTTTCGTCTAATTAAAAACAATACCATTATTTTTGTAATTTTCAACGATTTTAAATTGTCTTTGAAAAAATTGTGGTTAATTAGTAGCGATTTTAAATCGTCAATATGATAACAAAATTATAAAAAAAAAACCAATAAAATAACAATAAAAAAACTTGATTATATAATAAAAACTATAAAGTAGAAGGTTTAAAAAATATAGTGACAGTTTCTTAACTGACACTATGATAAAATATTATTAAAATAAAAAATTGACTACAATAAATAAATCGACGGATATAGTCACAGTATTATAAAAAAAAATTGTAAAATATATATTATTAAATACACTTTCTGGACATAAATATAAGTAAAATTAGTAAATTTTTTTTCTAATTAAAAAAAGTTTGTTAACATTATTTGATTCTACTAATTAAATTTAAAATTAATATTTTTTTTAAATGTCATTTTTGAAACTTAAGATTAAAAGTAAAAAAATATTAAAAATAAGATTTCAATTAATTGAAAGACACTTTTTTAAATGATATCATTAAATATGATAAAAATAATTAAAATTTATTTATATTTAAGTTTATTTAACTTTTTTTCTATTGCTTATAATTATGTTCAAAGGAATTATTGAATAATATTTTATGTAAAACCCTAAATTTTTAAAACTTGAAATTATAAGTAATTAAATTTTTAATTAATAATTTAATACTAATCAAGAGAAATTAATCATATAATTAATAAAAAATGAAAAATGAAAATAAAAAAGAAAAAATATAATTATTAAAACATTGTGTAGCATTAATAAAATGGAGAATTATCTTTGTTAATCAATAAAAATTTACATTAATACAATCAACTAACTTTAACTATTATAGTTTACTAGTCAACTCATTAATAATATTTTTATAATTAAATTAACTCACAAAAAATAAATACTAAAATTAGACTATGTTAATTAAAATTAAAATTTAATCATACATTATTAAAACTTTTTTTAAGAAAAAATAGTGAAAAGATAAAAGAAATGTTAAGGGTGTAAGTGAACCCTAATAAGGAAGGGTTCACAAGAGGTCAAAAATCTTAAACTTAAGGACACTGTAAAAAAAAAATAAGATTCTCTCCATACAAAGTGCACACCAACCTTAGATAGAGAGAAAAAGTATTTATTTTTTTGTCTATCTCTATCTTCTTTTGTTCCCTTCTTTAAAAATTCAAAGTTTCACTTCAAGAATCCACTTTTTTCCATCAAGGCACCATATTTTCTTTATCAAAATTTAAGGTAAGGCCTATAAATAGAAGGAGAGCATTATATTTAATTCTTGTTGAAAATAGCATGACTTTGCTACATTGTGCAGGACTTTTCATCTCTTTTTTCATAATTTTTCTTTGCATATAGAGATACTAGCCTTACTAATGCATTATTTGTTGATCCAAGGAGCTAAAACATCACATTTTTTCTCTTCAATATTTTCACTAGTGCATTGTTGCTAAAAAAAATGCAAAAAAGTTAGTGTTTGGTCTTAATTTGCATTTTAGTAGTGAAATTTTTTTGGGATTTTGATTGTGTAAATAAAGTTTTTAGCATGTTTTTGACACCTCTATACATAGTTACAAGATTCATTATTTGGTCTTGAAATTTTATTTTATTTTTGTTGCTTCCAAGAGCATGAAAATGACATGCTTTATGATTTTATATGTTCATATTGATTTGATAATTAAATGGGATTTTTTTAGCTTATTTAAAACATAATTTGTATGAAAATAATGAAATATTGAGATCATATGTTGCTTTCCTATTTTTACCATTGCCTTTAAGAGTACTCGTTGATGAGCTTATGATGATTTTTTATGAAAATATCATGTATTATGTCATGCTAAGTTCATTGGTTAGTATTTCCATTTTTTAATGTATGAACTTGTCTCTAAAGGACATTGGTGAAAATTTGTGAATTTGACACTACAGCACATTCTTTATTTTCAAGACCTTGAATTGCCTCTTTATTTAGTGGAAATAATACACATTAAAGAGGTTAATAAAGATAATTAAATGGATCAACTATATAATACCTAAATCACTTGAAACATTAAAAAACACAAAAGTTGATTATTGTTCCATTACTTGTATGGTGTCTAAAATAGGGGATAAAAGTGATTAAAAACAACTGAATATAATAAATTAAGGTCCATAAGTATTAATGGGAATCATCCCTAAATTTAAGAGCACTTGGAAGAGATTTGAAAAGGTTATGAACACTCTTATGGATCTTGTAAGCATCCTAGCAATAATTAATTTGGAGAAATGACAAAAAAAACATTTAACTTATTAAAGTGAGGTTTTAATGAGAAGGACTTGGGATTAGGAATTAGTTTTTGCATTAAGACTTTAAAAATGCTCATTTGGATCATTATGGAGTGATTAAGCTACTAAGAGTGACCAAAGAAATTCAAAGATTAATTTAAGAGAGTAAATGAAGAATTAGAAATTTTAGAGAAAAAATGCATAAGACATGAAAAATGCTTTAGTGATAATATGAGAAGTTTGTAAGGAAGGTAATGCTGTAAAAAGTTAGGCAAAGAGAATAAAATGATAACCATTTACTTTAATTGACTACTGTAATTTTCCATAATTACGTATACTGGTGTTTAACATCCCTAATACTGGTGTTTAGCATCCCTAATTAATACAGGACATATATAAGGTTGCGTAAGAGTACCCTGACACGAGTGTCAAGTAGATGTGTACTATCAATCACCATACAAACAATTAATGTAAAATATCTATGATCTAGATGGTTAGAGGTATTGGAGAGTCAAAGTGAACTTAGAGGAAAAAATAGGAATTGCTTTAAAAGTAGTGTTAGTGTGGGCCATCGTTAGGAGGTTAATGATTTATGTGTGCACGAAACCTTAAATTCATTTTTTTTATGCATGTGATTATAGGTAAATGGAAAAACTCACTTTATACTTTAATTTTTTCAAACAAAGATGAATCAAGTTTTTGTGTTGATCTTTCACTTAACAATACACAACCTTGAAGGACATTAGTCCTATGATCCTTATTTTGAAGTAGACGCATTCAAGGGTTAGTGCATTTCTTATTCATGTTAACCACAGATGCATCACATGTTCGCCTTGTGTACTTTGAGTTGCCCATCATCCTAACCCAAACTTATGTCTTTGGGTATGTACGAGTTTCAGAGTCCCCATCGTCCACTTTTTCAAACTCTACATTCCTATACGCAAACCTTGACTTGATGGTCCAGTTGTATGACTTTCCTTCCCTTGCAAATGTTTTGCCCAATTTGGCATTTCCTTCGTTTGACTGAGTTAGGTTTCTCCTACTCAAGTGTACTCTTGAGATGGACTAGGATGATGAGGATGAGGAAGAGGAAGAGAAAAAATATCACTTTGAGAATTTTACATAGGTGGTTAGGTTTGGGATGAGATATGTACAACCATGTATACTGGATGATTAGTGACTACTCCAATCTAGGTTCTTTGCTTTTTATTTATTTGATATAGGTAGATTAGGACTAGTTTCTTATATATGTATTAGTCATGTAATTACTACTTTTTGAAGTACTATATATATTTTTTCTATATCTACAAGATGTATATGTGATTTTGACTTGGATTCATGTGGTTAAAATTCGATATTAGAGTAAATTATATAAACACTCGTGAGATTTTATGAAATTGCATAAATAGTTTTAACTTTTGAAATTAATTTTAATTAAACATGGTAAAATTATTAATGCATAAAATTAGTTGAAAAAATGTAATAAATATTTTGTTTTTTTTTATAAAATTGTTATATATTCATAATCGATTATAGATATATACCTATTTATATAATTAGTTATGTAACCAATTTTTCACAAATGGTTTGATTATAATAAACACTTTTATGTATCTGCTATTAAATGTTTATAAGTAGGTTACTCAAATAATAACCTAACCATAAGCAACCCTATTTATCAATGGACATGGAGGGAAATGCCTTCGTTGAGGAAAGAAAAAATGTTGGTGTATTTGTAAGGGTAAGAAGGAAAAAGACAATTGTTGTTCTAGATCGAGTCTTTAAAGCTTGTTTGAGAATGAGAACAACATTGTGGTGGGTGAAGGTGTTGTTGTAGGACTTTAAGGTAGCAATGTTTTGACAAAAGGCTAAAAAGTGGTTCTAAATATGTTTTTATTTTAGGTTAAAATATATTTTTTAGTCTTTTATTTTAAAAATAATAATTTAGTCTTTTATATTTCAAAATGAGTCAAAATGATCATTCTAAAATAATGATTATTTTTTATTTTGCAACATGGTTTTGAACTTTTTTTTTTTTACTGAATTGAGACATGAAACTTGCCTCATTGAATTCACATATATGAAAATTATAAAAATGTAACTAATGTTTGAATCAATGTTATCAAAACAGGCAAGAATCAACTAATCCAACTAGAAGTGGAACATGCAAACATCACACCAATTTGGATCATGTATTGAATTAGATGTGTACATGACCAGGTGTTGAAACCATATGAATGAGACCCACTTTAAAAGTTATAATGATGCTTTGCTACTACTTTGCTACACTTTAGAAGTTATGTAACCAACGACACAACACACACACGCCTGACTTGTTTGAAATTCTTCATGTCCATATGAAAATATTAGAATGGTTATTGTTGGAATAAAACACATTCTTTTATAGGGTAACAAAAAAAGAATTTTGTCACTACACCATTTAATTTTATTAAATAATGTGTCAAATATAACATTATATTTTTAAAGTATATATATTATTATTTATGCAATTCAACTAGTAATCTCCCAATTTGACTAATGACTTAATAATCTTGTGTCTTGATCGGGTTGATAATTGATCTAGTTTTAATAACATTAGCTTGAACGAAAAAAGACCATAAACATGATAAAAAAATGTATGAAAAGTGAATTAATAAACAATATTTTTTTTCTAAAAATATAATATTAAATTATTTTGTGATTGTTCTTGAGACCTATCTTTCATTCATTTCTTATTATGTTTATAACATTTCTTACTTTGGACATTATTGAATTTTATGTAAGTGAATACAGTAGAATAAATTTAAGATTTATAGTTAGTAAAAAAAAGTTATAATTATGTCATAAAATAAAAAAATAATCATTATCTCGAAAGGATCATTTTGAATATCTTTAAAAACAAAAAGATTAATTTATTTTTTTAAAAGATAAATAATCAAATTAAATATCATAAAAAATATTAAGAATTAGAAATATATCTGAAGCTAAAATTTAATATAACATTTTTTATCCTAACATAAAATCTATATTTGTTATTTTTAACTTAATGTATTTTTAAGCACAAAATTAATTTAATGTAAAACAATTCAACATTTTTTTTACCAAATTGTAGTAGATAAATGTCTATCAAATCCATAATTACAATTAATATGTCATTAGTTCAAGAGATATTAGGTTTGTTTCTTTTTAAGTAATGTTTTAAATTCAAGTGTCTTAAATAAAAATATATACAATTAAAAGATTTTTTTTATTAAAAATATCAACCAAAATTTTTAACAAACATTAATATTAAAAAATATTATTAATAATTACATTATCAAGATGATAAAAAAACTAATAATTAGAATATTAAAAAATTTAACTCAATTGATTAAGTAGTGTATATGAATTATTTTAAATTTTTTAATACAAAACATCAATTTCTCTTAATAAAATAAAAGTTAAATATATTTTTAGTCACTTAAAAATAAGATTTTTTTATAATTTTAATCATTTGAAAATTTTTTATTTTGACTATTTAAATATATATATTTTATTTTAATATTTATTATCAAATAATTATGTTAAATAATAATATAACAATAACGTTGATAATTTAATAATTTGTCACGTTATCAAAGAATCTAATAAAATAATAAAATGTATTTTTTTAATTTTTTTATTAATTATTTTGATATAATTATTTATTTTGAATACATAAAAATTTTAAAAAATAATTTATCAAAAAGAATATATGACTCTTATTGATTTTATGACATAATAAATTAATAAATTATTAATATTGTTATTAGATAATAAAGATTAAAATAAAAAATAAAATTATATGTATATATAAAGGATTAAATAAAATAAAAAAAATAAAATTTAAGAATACTTTATTTTTAGGGGGAGAAAAACATGTTTAAACTTTTAAAAAATCAATAATTACAATAATTGAACTGAATAGTCGAAGACAACGGGAAGGGTGAATGATTACTCCGACAGGGAGATAGGCCATCCAAGAGTCCTTGACTAATCGATGGGTTCAACGTCTCAGATTTTTCAGCAACATTATATATTAATATATAGTGTTCACAAAAAAGAAAATTTTACAAGAAAAATATATTTTTCAATTTTTTACATATCTGAGGATTTGATTTTAGCTGCCGTATAATTTAATATATTTTTAGTCTTATATTTTAATAAAATATATGTTTTTAGTATTAAAAAAATAGGATCGCATCATTTAATAATTTTAGACATTTAAAATAAAAATATCATTTTATAGACTTTAAAATATATTTTTGAAACATAAAAATATATTTTATCCTGTTATTATATTATAGAATAAATCACTTAAAGTTTTCTTCTAACGAACATGTAAAAAATGAAAATATTGGTTGGAGTAGAAGTTGTGAACATTCAATTTATAACTTCCAAAAATAACAATATTGACTTGAAAAAAAATGAAAATATTCAGTACAAATTTGGAAATATGATAATATTAGATTCAACTTAGAGAGACTTAAGAAAAATATGCAAATGCGTAGAAGAATTTAAGAATTATTCATTAGGTTTGTGAATTATTTAAAAATTTTAATTATTTTTTAATTAAATCTTTGAACTTATATTTTAATTTATTAATTAAGTTTTTATGATTATTTTTTTAATGACAGTTAGATAAAATGGCCTAATTAAAAATATATAAATTCAAGAATTCAATTGAAAAATTAATTCAGTATCTAATTAAAAATTATCAACTAATTTAGATATCTAAAGAATAATTTAACCTCAAATGTTATATTTCAGTGAAAATTTGTAATTATAAATTCTTAAAGAACAAAATTTTTAAATTAAAATTAAAGTAACATAAAATAATAAAAAATAAAACAAATTATCATTTTATATTCAATAATTTTTTTGTAATGAAAATTTACTAAAAACGTAATCATACAAAACATTAAAAACATGAAATAAATCTTTTTCTCAATAATTGAATAAAAAAAATTTATATATTTTTTTTAACTACCATAATTAGAATCTTCGGCTTTTCGAAAAAACTTCAAAATATTTTAACTTTAATATCTTAGACCGATTTTATAACTAATATTTAATTTAAGACTTAGTCACACTTAAATTTTCCATCCTTTTCTGAATAAGTATTTGATAAACACAAGTCTTTTTTTCATTAACTTAATAACTGTTGTCAACTGAGTTACACTTGTTTCAATAATTCATATAATTAAATTTTATTAATTTTTTTTATTACAGTAATGTAGAAATAATCCTTGTTACGGATAATTCTGTCATTAATAATGCATTTATTTTCTTCTATTTTTTTAATGTTATCTTAAAATTTTACTGTTAACTTAAATACTAAAATTTGAATTTTTATTATTATTTTATAAATATTTAATTAAGTGTATATGAAATAGAAGGGAGTGTGTATAATGCTAAGAATAAAATAAATTCATGTAATTAGTCAAAATCTGTAACGAGAGTATTTCCGTTAATTTTATTTTATTTTTTAAAAAAACCTTTGAGTTTAAGTATATCATATTTACAAAGAGGTTTTAATTCATCTGTTGAGTGGTGTATCTGAATTGTTATAATTTTTTTATATCTAATTTAATTCTTTTGAATAAAAAATATTTATAAAATATGGGAAATTAAGTATAAGTTTTACAAATAGAAGGTATTTTATTTAATAAATGCCAAGTAAAAGAAAATTTGAAGAGTTTTACTCTGTATTATAATATATTATATAATAAAAATATCTTTACTCAGAATATTTTTTTAAATAATGATAAGTACTTTCCCTTAAATAATTTTTACTTTCATTTTTTCAACCGATATTACAAGAATACTTGTTGACATTCTCTTCAACAACTCTTACAAAGATTAAAAAGGTAATTTAAAAAATGAAGACAATGTGTGAGTTCGCCATTTTAATATTTAAAAATTAAAATTAAAATGCAATTTGTTTGATAATTCTCTTGGAACTTGAACTTTAAAATAAAAAGGAAAGAAGCAAAAGCTAAACCAATTTTCAATTAGATTTAAAAATGTATTTTTAAGTGATTTTTATTTAAAAAGAACATCTTTTAATTTCTATTTCTTAACATTTTATTTGACCTAATTTTCTGTTTAATGGGAAAATAAACGCACAAAATAAACTGACTACGCACTACCTAAACCAATTACTCACTTACTCCTTTTCATCAAGCTTTTTTAAGTTATAAACATAATTTTTTTATTGTATCTTGAACTTATGATGTAACATATCCTATTTTTATTTAGGATCTTATATAATTTTTTAAGGCTTATTTATATTTAAAATATATAATTTTTATTTAATGTATTAATTCATTATCTGAATTAATAAATCATAAATTTAATGTTTTAATTGAGTGAATTAGTATTATAAATTTCATAGCTATGTATATTTAATACAAATAATAATTATTTAATACATCATATGAATATTTTTAATTGATTAAAATATTAAATAAAATTTAAAATACAAGAAAAATTATAGTTATAAAATAAATACAAATAAACACTTTAGATAATAAATATTAAATTAATAATATAAAATTACATTGTCATTTAATTATAAATTATTATGTATAATAAATTTGTTAAGTTTTATAATTACATGTGATATGATTGAGATGTGAGGAAAATAAATAAATTTAATCTAAAAATCGAAGAACAACTTAAGAGTTTAAATAGTTGAAATTTCAGATGAGAAAAAAAAAATATAAAGACCAACAATATATTATAATATATAAGGTTTAGACGCAAGGAAAAAAATAAATATAATCTAAAAATAAAAATAATTTAAGATATAAATAGTTTAGATTTGAGATGAAAAATAATAGAGTTTAGGTTTAAATAATTTTTTAGTTTCTATAAAATATAATATTTTTAATTGTAGTTTCATAAAGATTTAAGTTATTTTTAGTTCCTAAATAAGAATTAAAAAAATCTTTAAATAATTAAAATTAAAATGAAAAAGACTAAAATTAAAAAAATATATTTTATAGGGAAGAAAAATATTATTTAAGCTTTATTTAAACCTAATGATAAAAAGTTTAGTAAATTTTTTTTTATAACTATGTTATTAATACAAAGTATCTTCTAACTTTATTGATGACATGATTGACTATTTTTGGTGAAATTTCCTTTCTTAATTATATTTTTTTAATTTACAAAACTCAAGCATGAATCTTTATTTAAGGAGATGGAGTCCATAATCATTTGGATCAATAATTATTGGTTACAGAATTGAAAAAATACGTAAAAACTTAGATTCAATCTTTATTGTTATCATTGTAAAAAAGTTAAAAAATTTATTTGATAACAAAGTTGTATTAAAAGTAATTTATTTCTCTATTAATTTTAGTATGAGTAACTATCTACCTTTTTTCTTTCTTTTTATTGTCATTTAAATATTTACATAATTTATATATTTATTAAGAAATGTAATTGAAGTTATTAATTTCTTATTGTACTATTTTTTATATTTACATCATAATAAATATATATTAGTTATTTATTGTTTTTACTTTCACAATATATATATAAATTAAAATTTAAGTGAAAAGTAATTAAAAATATTCATGCTATCTGAAATAACAATATATAATGATTGGGATTTTTGAGTGGAATTGAAACCAGATCTTTTAAATAGTTTTAATTCAAATATTGTGAGGAAAAAAATATAGAAATTAGTTATTTAGTTTCAATTGAAATTTTATAAATAAAAAATATAGAAATTAATTGTCTATAAAGTTGACAGATGCTTTGAGTCAATAATACAGTGATAGAAGAGAACGACACGTAAATAAAATATATATATTTAAAATAAAATAAAAAAACGACACTCGAAAAGTAAGAGAAGAAGTTAACGTGCATCTATATATACTTGGTCCCGCCGGAGCAACAAAGCCAACATCCATCCCCTTCATTCCTGTTTCGTGGTGTCTAGTCCCTATTATATTTATATTATATAGTACTCACTTACACTTATCTCCCAGAATCAAACACGCATTTCCACTGGTCCTAGGTAGCACGCTAACCATGTTAAAATTTTGTATTAATTTGCTTACATAAGAGAAATGGATGTTAAGGTGAAGAAAGCACGGTCCATAGAACAGGTGCAGAATTGCGAAGACTTCAGAAAAGGTCCATGGAGCGTTGAAGAGGACACCATTCTCCAAAATTACGTCACCACCCACGGCGACGGTCACTGGAATTCTGTGGCACGCTGTGCAGGCACTTATTATACTTTTTTTTCTAACGCTACCAAAACAAAAATTCATTTTGATGAAGCCTTTATATTTTTCTTGTTCAATTCTAATAATGTAAAATTATATGTGCAGGCCTGAAGAGATCGGGGAAAAGTTGCAGGTTAAGATGGCTAAACTACTTGCGTCCCGATGTTCGTCGGGGAAATATAACACTCCAAGAACAGATAACGATTCTTGAACTCCATTCTCGGTGGGGCAATAGGTAATATAATTGGAACATGTTTTTCTTGTTAATATATTCCTTTTCTTTTGCGAGTTAGTGGATAACATCGAATGTAAAAACTCACAAATCCGCATGACCCCGTTAATTAGTGCACAAATAATATTTTATAGATGGTCGAAAATTGCTCGGCATCTTCCGGGTAGAACAGACAACGAAATAAAGAATTATTGGAGGACCAGAGTGATTAAGCAAGCAAGGAATCTCAAGTGTGACGTGGATAGTAAACAGTTCCAAGATGCCTTGCTTTACGTGTGGATGCCCCGTTTGATTGAGCGGATTCAACCACCATCTGAAACCCACGGCCCGGCCCGTATTTCTCCCTCCGAACTTCACCCAAACCCAACAATTGCTCCGCTCCATCACCAACACGGGTTACATGATTCGGTTTCAGGTTCGGGTTCGGGTTCGGTTTCCACTGCCTTGGGCTCAGCAGGCGCGGAGTTGCAGGGTCGTTTAGATTCCGAACATTTAGGTTATAACATTTCGAGTGTATGCGACAGTTTCAATGACCAAATTTTCCAACAGGAGAATAACAAGTTACCTTTAGGTGGTGGGGACTTGATGAACAGTTTGTGGGAGGACGAGAATATGTGGTTTATGCAACAACTTTGTGATGATCTGGAAATTAAAGACAATTTCCTTGCGTGACGCAGGCCCAAGAAAGCAGAGCCATTGGTTGCTAATTTGGTTACTTTGATGTGCAAAGTTTGTAAGTAAAATTGCATAAGCCATAAGGGACATGTCGATGGATGAGTTTGTCCTAGAGTTGTTCCTACTTGAAAAATGCGTGCGCTTTGTCTTTTCCTTTATTAATTAACTAATAAAAAAAAAAAAAAGTAAGCTTCTTTACTATTATTAGCTTTGGTCGGTGCTAGTTAGTGGCCGCTAAAGTGATGGAGTACTTGGGCTTGCTTTTACGTTTATTTTATTTCTTTATATGGAGCAATGGGACTGTACGAGGGTAATTAACTTGGATTACTAGATTCTCTATATATCCATATGTGTATTAGTTACTATCCGGCTTACATAAACGTTGTAATCACTAAATCTTTCATTAAGATCCAACTTATTACATCTTATCCATTGTTGAATAAGAAACTTATTCTGTACCAACCCAAGAACATTCGACCCATATTAGAAAATTGAACATGATTTTTCGTATATCACGCTTCAACCAAGTATATTTAAAGATTTCAACACCCAAATCGGTATTTGAGAAAAAAAGGTAAAAAATTTAGAGTTAGAGTTGTTTACCTGAAGCTTATTAGACTACTTATAAGAATCTTATTAAATTATAATGATGTTTCCTTCGTGATAAGACATGAGAAATGTTTTGACGTAGTTTTTTTAATTTTTAGTGTTCATTACTATTAACGAATTTAGTTCATAATCTCTTGCTTCCCACTTACACAAGCTTAAGGATTTTCAAGCCATAATTGAGTCTACTGACTTTAGACTAACATATTTGCTTTATTTATTTATTTGTACACTCAGACTGGAAATAAAACCTTTTAAGTTTAAGAATATTTCTAAGATGCAAACAAGACCGTGAAATATAATACTTGTGTCTTCTACACTAAGGAGACCTAAGATATATTTTTTTTGTGGGAACACTATCCCTCAGATGTTTTATTCTGGTTTTTAAGCGCGGCAGCAAAATGTAAAGTTTATGTATACTGTCTACCGTAGCTTGAAAAGGAGTGGGGGGTATTTGTTTATTAAGTGATAGATTTAAAGATTAAACTGAAACAGTAGCACAAACGTGGTTAAAGGTGTGGATAACCTCGACCACAACCCTCAGTTGCTTCTACGCTTATTACACCTCTGCTTTTTAGCATAGAAAAGAAGAGTTTTTGTAAATGAAGCAAGAATTATTTGCTCCCCGAGTAAGAAGTTACACGGGGCACGTCCAATATGTCTAAAGCATAAACGTTAATATGTTGTTCTATTTGGAAAGTTGACCTTTTCTTTTTTTGCTTTTAAACATTGTTTCTGAGCTTAGATTGATATTTAGCACGACTGATACGGCGGGTGAATGGCCTCCACACATCTCACTTTTGAGTGGTTCATTATTTGAAATTAAAATTGTTTGACTAAACCCAAAAAAAAACAAAAAAAAACTCATCAATTCTTAATTCATAAACTCTTATAATTAAGCTTAATTCATAAACTCGTGTGAGTTTATATCAATTTATGCCTATTGTTCGACCAACTAACTTAAAACTTTTAGTAAAGAACTGTTTAGTTCGGTAAAAATGTTTTTTTTATTCGTAATTATAAAAAAGATACTTTGTTTTATTTTGTTTCATATTTTTAAAAGGTTGTATGTAAAACAGGGAAAACATCTTTTATTATTTTTGTTTCCATTTTCTGTTTTTGATTTTTACTGTTTTTCGTATAATTTTTTTTAAATAGAAAACAGAAAAAAACAATATATTTTTATAACTTAAAGTAAAAATAGAAAACATTTTCAAAACAAATAATCTCTAAATTTCTAGCTTAATTTGAGATGCGCAAATATTTTTAAATTTAGTACATAGAAATGAATTAGTAATGCTAATTATCAACCCTAATATTTGATTATGACAAAATAGAGTCAAAGAAAATAAAAAAAATTGATAGAAATATTATTTTTTATTGTCTATTTGAGAGGAGCAATAGAAGAGAGGTAAATTATTTCAATGAGACCTACCAGTTGACATGAAATAGAAGGTAAGTGATTTATTTTAATTTTCATTTTTTGTTTTATTTTCATGGAGAATTAAATTTTTTTATAAAAAAATTATTTATATTTTTTTAAAATAAAAAATAATTTTATGTTCAGAAAAATTATGAATTCAAAATAA
>JAMLFT010004591.1:0-19197 GCA_026544285.1 Pachyrhizus erosus | reverse complement strand
TGTCTGACGAGTTTCATCCACTGTTCCATCTGTCTGTCACCCCCCTGTGTGGAAGGTGGACCAGAGATCCATTATATTAGTTATATACATATACAGGCTATGTACGTTTCACCTTTTTTCATGCAGTTCCTTTATCTCCTACCTCTTACGGGCAGATTGATTTTCCGATAGTTCTCACTCAAGTGGAACCTCCAAGGGTTTCGGTGTCTCCTCCTGGTTTTCCTTCTCAACCTAGAAGGAGACGTCCCCGTAACTCATCCACAAGACATGCTAGGTTCAGGACTATCAGACATGCTCCTAGTGTTGATGTTTCTGAGGAATAAGACCCTTCAGAGGATCCAGAAGACCTTTCAGAGGATCCAGAAGACAGTGCTTAGATTTTACTATATTTTCTATAGCATGTTAAATTAATTGTTGTAGAATATAAGAACCTCTATTGTGTTTTCTTTTGAATCTGTTGTAAGACTTAAGTTGAAACCTTATATGTAATATATATGCAAGTCCTTTGTTTAATAAAGTTTAGTCTTTAATAATAGTCCACTTAAAAAAAAATAGTTGTTACAAAATGCCATTAGAATTAAGCTCGGAATCAGAAAACTTTAGAGAATTTATTCTCTTCGGTTCTCTCTACACACTAGCCCAAATCACTTTGTTTCAATCCCTACAACTTTGAATTATCCCAAGCTTCATTTTGGTTGAAGAAATTCAAAGAAAACAACAAGGAATCACAAATTTGAACGTACGTCGAAGCTTTGTCGAAAACTACAAATTCTTTGCCAAAATATTCTAAATTTAGGTAGGAGGAGTTATTTTTTCTTCAATTCTGATTGCTAGAACTATTCTAGGATGATTGAATTTGGATTTCTAAGAATTTAACATTCTAAAACCAATGTATTCTCAACAATCAAATTGAAATTGAAAACTAGAAATTTGAAACTTGAATAACTTCATTCGCTCTATCAATACCTTAATGGATTCAATTTTGGTCAGCATAAGCTATGTTGATCGTGTTCAAATCATTTTGGTAAGGAAATTTCTTTGAATTCATGGAGAAAATTGAAAATCAAATTTTCAATGAAGCTTTGTAACTTCGTTCTCGTACTTCAGGTTCCTATCATTTAAATTCTTAGTAAATTATGCTTAAAAGGTTAATAATACACTATGAATGATTCAATATTTGATAAATAAACCCAAAATAAGAATAAGAGTGGACATTGAGGAAGAAGGGAGATGGTTAAATGACCATTTTGCCCCTAAGGATAAAATTTACTAAAATACCCCTAGGGCTAAAAAATTACAATTCTATTACCTTTCCTATCCAAATTCTAGGAACAAAATAAAAGGGAAAAATCTTGCTTATGTTCTAGCCAAAAAGGTAATTATGAAAATTTGTTAAAATCAAAATTTTTACAAAAATGACTAAAATACTACTAGCCATGAAAAATTAAATTTCTACAATTTTACTAATCTAATTTAGTGATAAATTAGTTAGGAATTTTTCTATTCATAACTTAATTATACTTATATTCATCCTAAAGTCAGGAACAGGAGAAAAATTCACATAAATTCAAATTTTGTGAAAAAGAAAAAAGATCAAATCACCCCTTCTTTAAAAAAATTTATAGTTTTGTCTTTTAAATTAAAGGGAAGTTAGTCAAGATATCTTATATTGACACAGTTAGGTTCACAATATTCATGTAGTTAGAAAAGTTATATAATTTCTTCAAAAATGAAATTTTATAAAAATGACCAAAATACCCCTAATGAATATCTCTTAGAAAAATTTTATATTACTAGATGATCTTTCTGAAAATAATAGAATCAATACTTTTAGATGCCTATTTTCAAGGTTAGGAAGAATATTTTTATAAAAATTAAAATGACCAAAATACTCTTTTTATGAGTAAATTACCAAAATACCCTTCCTATATTTTTTTTACCCAAATTGACTTCAAATCAAAATTTGATAGTTCATTCCAATTTTCTTTTTAAGGGGTCATTATTATTCAATACATGAAGATATAAAAAAAAGTGTTATAATAAAACTCACAAGTAATATGCAAAATCACCAAAATGCCCTCCTTATCAAACTTAAGGAAATGTGAAATTCTTGGCTAAACGTTGAATATTCTTTTAATTTTCCTCATGATATATGTGTGTGTGTGTGTGTGTACTATCTTTATGGATATAAATAGCTTTATTTCTAATGATGAAATATCTTAGTGGAAAGAAATTCATATTTGAAACTCTAAGATAGCAGACAATGACAAATCAAAGCTTGATAAGTCTCCTAGACCTATAAATCCTTCCCGTAGTATGTAATTGGCTAGAAAAGAGCCAATAGCAGTGGATGAATTGGCCAATTGATGTTATTTTTGAATGATTTTTATAAAGAGGGACTTTCCATCTATGGATATTTTTGGATCTAGTACCATGAGACTTGATCGAAAGAAGGCAGAAATGTAACAGTTAAATCATAAAATGTTTGAGATATAAGATTGGAGAAATGCAATGGATTGACTACAAAAGATACCTGAGGAATGTAAGTAGGCTTTGGAAGTCCTTAGGGTGTATAGGCACCAAGTTTGTGGATTACCTAGAACAAAGGATCACACAAAGCCGACTTGGTAACCCCGATGAAGCAGAACATTACCAGGATCGATGTAGAGTATCTGAATCTTGTACCAGTTCAGATTCTCCTCCCAAAGTCCCATCACATCCTAGAAGAAGGCGACTAAATAATCCTCGCCAACCTCCTACCACTACTCTCACTAGCTCCAGACCCTCTCTAAGAGAAGAATCATCTGAAGAGGAAGATCCAACTGAAAAATTTGGAGGAAAAGAAGCTTTTTAAATGTTCATTTTCTATTTTGTTTAAGCTACAAAACTCTTGATGTATAATAATGTAAATTAATGAATGAAAATCAAAATTTCAATTATCTACCCGATTATAATTAAAATGAATAAATAAATTGGTAGAAATTTTAGGTCATTGCAGGTTTAATGAGTTTTTCTTGAGTTATTGGCATTTTTTTTATCCAATTAATGAATTTACACGGTCATGGATCTCATTCCTAGTTAGATTGTTCCAACTAGTCCATCCAACCTAAACTTTAAAACTTGAATTAAGTTCTCTACTTAAAGAAATTTTAATTTTATTCTTGATATTTTAAAATTTTTAAATTAAGTCCTTAACATCTATAAAATTGTCACAAATTATCATTTTTTTCATTCACCAAAAAAATTTGTCAATTTTTTACAATTTCAAGCCACTATAAACTAATTCTAAAGACCTAATTATAAAAATTTTACAAAATCAAAGACTTGTTAAAAAAATTTCAAATAATTTAAAAATCTACATATTCATTTTACCTAAAAATAATGAAGGAGTGTGACTTCTTTTTTTTTTTTTTCAAAACTATCTTAGTTGAATTTATTTATGGATTACAAAAATGTTGGTTGCACAGAGTAGACCTCTTTAGATTACTTAATGAATCATCTATCAAGTTAATTCAATTGTCAAACTACTTAAACACTCAAACTAATTTTGGCTTAAAAAATAGTAGAAAAAGAAAAATATATTAATTTAGATATCATATATGAAAAAAATGTTGATGTTACAATAAATAAGAACATTAGAAAGTAGGTAGTCCAAAGCTAAGTGGGAAGAATGATGTCCAAAGCTAAGTGGGAAGAAAGATAGAAATTCATGTCAACAAATATGTATTGTTATAAGTGTTTTAATTGTCGTAATATCAACCAGTTCAATTCGTTATGTTTGGATTCATGGCTCATTTTTTGTCATATTTTTCTAAATGAGATTGATTTACTATTTAAGATGAATTTTACAAGCTATTTTAGTAACTTATAAGTTGTTTTAACTAATTTATATTATGATTTATTAATAAAAAAATTATAGGTTACTTGTCACTACATTTATTTTATATATTTTCAAGGTTGTATAGGTTACTTTTATTCATGAATGTATATGTTATGTTACTTACGTCCTTCTCACTACTATATATATATACATGTGTATATTATGTGGCTGAGGAGTCTACTTTAATCATCTTGTTATATCCATTTTAAAGTATATGTTTTACATTTAACGTGGTACTATGTTTTCCTTTTCAAAAATTTAAATGGCAAATATTATTTACTTAGTAATACTAAATATTCAAGATTAATTGAATAATAACAGTTTTAAAAGTTTTTGCAAAATTCCAACCTACGTTTTCTTAACTTACAACCTTTGCGTAATTAAATTAATTAACACACTTTAAAAAACTAAATAAAAATAACATTTAATACATATCTATAAAATCAAATATTAGGGAAGTCACATAACTTCTAATATACTTCAATAAATTAATGACACTTCCATATAGACTAATCCACAATAATAGGCTAGACAAAACCATAATAAGACCACAATAAAACTTTTCTTAAACACATTTTGTTGTCCATTAATACATTGAAAATCCAATACATCAAAGGAACAATGGGCGTGGAAGCTAGAAGCATATATGGCCCCTAGAGATGATGCAAAATTATTTTTAGCCTTGCTAGTTACCCCTATAAATAACCAAATTTTCGGTTAACTACTTATGTATTTAACTTTATTTCATGTAATACATATATGTTATGTTATGTATACAATTTGTTATACTTACTAGCAAGGTTGCTTCTAGGGTAGATACGTCTAGAATAAAGCATACATGATCCACTACTTCAATTCATAGAGATAAAGTTATAATCTTATTATAAAAGGTGAAAGAGGTAGTGTTTTCTAATGTGCCATATGATTTGATTGTCACTCTTAAGCCTAGGTGCCAACTCTTAAGCCATGGGTTACTATCCCCTATTTTTAGGACGTCCCCAAGAGGTTTCTATGTTGAGGCTTAATGTAGAGCACATTGCCCCATGGTTGTGGAAAGGACAAAACCACTAAGAGTTGAAAGTGGTCAACCATGGGAGCAAAGTGTTATCCATGCTTGACCCTATGCAAGTGAAGAACTAGATAGAGAGGTTTAGGTCAAAATTTCTTCTACAAGCATGCTATTACATGGAGGACAAGGGAGTCTTGTTTGCTTTTGTTGAATGATGACACGAGGACATCAACTCTTTCCATCTTTCAATAAAAGAGATGACTATCACCCTAGATATGTTCTCTCTCTTATATTTACTTATAGTTAGGAAGTTATAGTCCTACCCAGTTTTGCACCATAATAAGACACCTAACTACATGATGGAGTTTCTTGGGGTCACTTTCTCCTAAGCATATATATTAGGACTAGTCAAGAAGTGTGTGTGTGATTGACTTAGTTATAAAACATATATGATGCACACATATAGGTTGGGAACACCATCTTTGTAGACAAAACATTTTTGCTACATTTGGTTGGTTGTTTGATATTTGCTAATAAGAGTTTCTACAATGTGGTTAAGACATACTTGAAGCTTTTTAGTGTTTTGGAAGTGTGCATGGAGTATGCATGGGGTGTCTTTTCCTTGTGTTACCTTTACAATTTTCTCAACAAGGCAAACATGTACCAAACAATGCATTTGGGATGAAATATAACTATAAATCAAATAAAAAAACACAAGAATGAGGATTAAATTTTGATTTGAAAGTTTTCGCAAAACCTTTGTAAACACATGTGATAACAGGTCGTCTAAATTTAAAGAAGAGAATTAAGACATTTTAAAAATGTATCAGATGAAAGATAGAAAGCCTTTTAAAGAAAAACTAACAATTCTTCCTAATTTATAAGAAAGATGATAATAAAAAGAGAACACAAGGATTTTATACTGGTTCACCTCTACCACTAAAGTTACATTTTATTTTTGGTAAACCATCAAGTTCCACTATATTAGAAATAGTACAAGTATTATTTCTCAAGCCACTTTTGGCTTAGCCTCATAGGTGAACAAAAAGAAGAGATGGAATCATAATATTTTCAACATTTGTATCAAAAGAAAACTAGCTAAAAGCTTTATGACTTTGTCTCTCAAATATGCTAAAAGGTTTGAGAGCTTTTTAAAGATGATGATTACAATAAAAATTTGAAAGCAAACAATTACATAATGATTTTTTTTATATGGTACGTAACTTGTTTGACGTTCAAAATCCACTTTTATTTATAGTTGACATCCTTCATATATTCATTGTATCACAATGGTCTTTTGTCTTCATTTATTGGTGAGAGGTATAGATCAACACTAAATACTACATTAATTGTTTTTTTTTTATCAACTAGTCACCTAATATACTAATAACACAATCTACTTATCTTTTTTTGCAGCTTCTTATCATGTATTAGATATCAGATATGAAATATTTATGTTGTAAGAAAATTGACGCTTAACAAAGTGTAACTTTTGAGAAGATGAGTCTTCTTAAATACATTATGATTATCCTTTTTATTCTTTGAAACATTCTTTACACAATAAATAGATTTGTATGTATGTTATAATGGCATATTGAAGTAAAATATTCTAAGACATGATCAAATAAAACATAGAGATGAATGATAAAGGTATTTAAATATAGACAATAGACAGATGATCTATCAAACATATCATTAAACAAATTAATTGTCTATTACAAACGGTAAAACTTAGTTATTATTATTCAAAATCAATACATAAACTTTTAGGTGTCTGATTCGTCTTTGCCTTAACATTAATTTTGTTACAAGTACCATTTTTTTTAAAAAAAAATTCTTTAGTTTTGTGCCTTTATGCTTTATGATAATTACTTATATTAATGGTTTTATGGGCATAGATGTATGAGCACTTTCTTGAGCCATTAACTTTTACTAATTAGCCATAACATGTATTGAGTTATATCTTTGTATTTGTCAATGAATTATCCTGAGTGGCTTTGGTGATGTGTACACCACAAAATTAGCGATAGATGTGTTGTACCACACAACCTGTAGAGAGATGCAAGACTTCCAACACATCTCATGCTTCTTGGAATTTGTTAAATTAGGCCTATTAATGCACACTTATATACTTGAGAGGGTACTACAATAATTTGAGCATGTATATGAGATTCCTCTCTTGTTGCATGTCAATACGAAACTCTTTTTTGCCTTCAAGAATGAGATGAGAGGTTTATTCAATATCTTGATCGCATTCTTAACAATACAACTAGAGAAACACATATGATTGTCACCCATTCAATACAATGCAATGATGGATTCTTTAAGTGATTCCTCCATTTTTTCCATTCATACATTAGGCTCATAGGAAAGCGGGATCCTTTGAGAGACCCTCTAAAAGCACTTGTGCAACTTTCTACAAGTTGTTAGTCAAACTTTAGTTTAAGGGAGTCTCATGCTATACAATATGTATATATATAATTCCTCCATGTCGGATGCATAAACCCACATAAGTAAGCATTGTAGCAAGGGTATACATATCATAGGAGGAAGAAGACCAACATTTAATGTTTTATTATTTATATTATATTTTGTATTTGATTTTGTCTTTTTTAATGAGTTTATTAACTTATTTTAACTTGTGTAATATTTTTGCCTCATTTTATTTATCATTATATTCAATAATGAAAATTATTTTAAAAATAAGAATTATGTGTCAAAATTATCTAAAATAAATACATTCATATGTGTGTGTGCGCACACACACTCACATATTATTTA
Source organism: Pachyrhizus erosus (assembly GCA_026544285.1). NCBI lineage: Eukaryota > Viridiplantae > Streptophyta > Magnoliopsida > Fabales > Fabaceae > Pachyrhizus > Pachyrhizus erosus. Next base: position 11,527 of record JAMLFT010004591.1, on the reverse strand, counting down.
ACAAATTATACAACTCATAAAAATAAATAAATTATTTACTCAAAACATGAACATAAATATTGGTATAATTTTATGTGAATTAAACTAGTTTTTGTGAAGGATACTTTTATAAAAAAAAAACTAGGTTTAAATAATCTTTTGGTCTTACAAAATATGGTATTTTTTTTATTTGAGTTTGTTAAAAAAAATTGTTTTATTTTAGTCCTTTAAAAATTTAATCCTTTTTATTTTAATCTCTATTTTTAAGTAACAATATTATCTAATGACATAACAGTGATATTAATATAGTTAATTGATTTATTATATTATTAAGAAGTCTAACAAAACTATCATAAGTAACTTTTTTCGTAAACTATATTTTTCAATACATCATTAATTAGTTTGATATTATCAATTATTTTGAATAAAGAAAAATTTAAAAACACATCTTATGAAAAAATTACATATTACTATCTTATTAGAATTCTTAATGACATAATAAGTCAATAAATTTTGTTCTCACATTATCGTTTAACATTGTTATTTGAAAATAAAGATTAAAAAAAATCTTTAAAAGACTAAATATTTTTTTTTTGTTTTACAAGGATCAAAATGTTATTTAAGTAAAAAAAAAATTATAAGAAAATTTAAGTTGGTAAAAAGGAAAAAGAGGAGTGGGAATAGCTGCCCTCCTTTTAGTTACGCAAGAAAATAACAGGTCCAGTTTCATGCTCTACACTGCTTCCTGGGGTCAATTGTTGGGCTTTTAGTCTGGTCTTAGGTGGGTTCTTCCTTTGCATACTTTGGACAAAATAAAAAATGCTGCCTCTCTCTCTCTCTCACGTAAGGGAAGTCTCTGACGTTGTTTTGTTTCGTAACTCTTTGTTCTGCTTTTTGGAGGGTTTTGAAAAAAATTGATGAGAATTGGGTGCACTTCACATCAAAATCATGAACCACCATCTTAGCCTCTCATCTTCTCAGCTTCAATTCGTTTTTAATTATTGCCGCGTCGATTCCCAGCCCTAATCTTCTCCAATGACTGAGGTAAACGTTTTAATTTTGCATCATATAGTTTTCATGATTATTCTGATGCACCCTTCATTTATTTTTTTCATATTTTATATTCGTGCACAAAAATCTTGTCAAAATTTGTATTTCTTGGCTTTCTGCCCGTTCATAATCGAAAATGCCACCCAGAAATCTTGTGCAAGGTTTGTCTTTTATGAATTTATGCGTTCTGATACTTAAAAACCTAATTAATGTAACAACGTTTTGCCCTTGTTATAATATATTCCGGAATCAGAAGGTTGGAGACCACTGATTGTGTTTTTAGTTCAGCTTATTTTTGTAGAAATAATCACATATTTTAGTTTTAGTAGAAAGCTTTTGAAAAACTAAGTGGTTCATTAAAATAACCTATGCCAAACATGTAAGAAGTGTTGGTACAACCATGGAGAAACACCGAAGAAGAAACCATTGTCCTAGCAAACTAGTACAAAATAACAATTATGGCATTTTCATCATTTTAATTTCAATAAAAAATATATTGTAAATAAATATTAATAACAATATAATACATGTTGGGCCACAAAAATAGTGGCAATTTTTAGCTGACACAATGTTAAAAATATTTATTTTAAATATGTGAATAGTAATTAAAAATCATTTAGGATTGTTTGCGAGATTTGAAATTTAACGGATATGAAGAAAAATAAAATTTGCAAGATTTTTAAAAGTATGGAGTAAAATGTGGTAGAATAATCTGTTGGGAACAAAGTTTGCCAAAAAAAGTAAACAGTTTAATATAAAAAATGCAATTAGACCTAAAATATATCAATGAAATGATTAAATTGATGCATAGTTAATATTTGAGAGATCACTTATATGATTTTATTTTTTAAAGATTTTTATTTTATAATAATCACACTAAGGTATTTATAATTCCATACATACTATCCAAACTCTTATCACGATGCCTATTGCAGAAGTTGATTATTATTACCTCCCATCATGAATATAAGTAAAAAACATAAATAAATTTTAGTTTTAAATATAACAATTTTTAATTAATTTAATCTTAATTAATGAAATTATTTTTAAAATATTTTTATTTAATTAAAGTTTTATTTATAATATTTATTCTTAATATTAAGTTTCATTTAAGAAAAAAAATATTTTTAATGAGAATGATACGATTAAATAATGTTAATTAAATTTTTTATAAACATATTTTTAAACTATTTTTTTCTTATATTCGATATTGAAATTATTTTAAGAACTAAAGAAGAAAAAAGAAAATATTTGAGAAATAAATTGGTGGAGTATTCAAAATTTAGTCATAATCAAATTATGTTGGAAAAAGAACATTCACGTAGTGTTGATGGTCTTCACAAAGATATGTTATTGTTTCTAAAGATGAGTACTTGGTACTAATATCATAATAAATACAAATATTTATATTTATAGCTGTGATTGTTCTGCAGATTGGAAGACATCAAAAAGTCTCAACTTGAGTGGTAACAACGTTAACCGTAACAAACAACCATAGACAAATGGTTCCAACCAAGTTGGGGCAAAAGACAACATACTCAAGAACAAAATAAAGCGTGATGACCCTTGATGCATCAACCTTCAAAACCTTAACCCCTTCACGCTTCATCTCCTTCACAATACCCCATCCAACATGTTCCAATTTCACCCTCCGTGTTGCTGTGCTTGACTCACCACTCCAACCCAATGACTCACCCCGAGTTGGTGCCATGTTGGTCCCTGAAGGCCGAGAAACCGATTGGATCTTCTCCACCGAATTCGGCCATCTTCAACTCCTCTTCAGTTCCCATGAAATATCGCGTTTGATTCTCATAGGAAACCAATTCAAGGAAGGTACTTTAACTTTTCCCTCGCGTGTTTATCACCGTCCCTTGGAGTGTTCATTGCACCAACAGGGCTTTGAGGTTTGGTCAAAGCCTCTTCTTTTGGCCCTGTGTCCTATATCTTTGTTCAAAAGGGGCGTTCCTGAGATACCCCTTTTGAGTTATGAGGATAACTTGGTTGCTAGTGTGGTGGTTCATGAATGTGTTGGGTGTCATGTTGGGGAAATGTTGGTTGAGGATGTTGAAATTGAGAGTGGAAGTGATCATGGGAGGGAATTTAGGAGGAGGTTGAGATTTAAGAGGATGCCTAATTTGATTCAAACTGAAATTTGTATTGTTCCTGAGAGAGATGGTGATGATGATGATTTAGTTGGTGTGTGCATTGGTGGTGATGTGGGGTTTGCGCCTGATCTTAAGGTTTTGGTGCACCCTTACTTGGGGCCTATGGTGGCTGGTCTTGTGTTGAATAGTGGATATGTGGAGGAGCGAATTCAGAATGGGTTTAGACCGAAGGCTTTGTGCCTTGGGGTTGGAGGTGGGGCTTTGCTAACTTTTTTGAGAACTCAATTGGGTTTTGAGGTCATGGGAGTGGAACGTGATAGGGAGGTTTTGAGAGTGGCAAGGAAGTATTTTGGATTGCAAGACAGTGAGTTTATACAAGTTGTTGTTGGGGATGCCTTTGAATCCATGAAGAAGCTTGCTTATCATGGAAAGTTGAATGGTTGGAGTTCGTTTGCTGATTGTGAGGTTGTTAATGGTTTTGCTGGTCTCTTGGTGGAGGATGAGGACGATTGTAAATTTGATGTTGTTATGGTTGATTTAGATTCGAGCAATGTAAGGAACGGTGTAAGTTCTCCGCCGTTGGAATTTGTTAGAAAGGATGTTCTTCTTGCTGCTAAATTAATTCTTCGTGAATTTGGGATTCTTGTTATTAATGTCATTCCTCCAAACAGGTCCTTCTATGACAACATGGTGAGTCATTTTCAGGAAGTTTTTCATGAGCTGTACAAGATAGATGTAGGGAATGGTGAAAATTTTGTTCTTATTGCCACAGCTTCACCTCTGGTGTTTTCAGTTGGGGATTGTGGTAATTCTTTTCTTATGCGACTGAAATCAGTTATTCCAGAAGCATACATAAATTCCATAACAAAGATATAATGTCTCGTTTCTCGAGGCAACTAGTGTTTCTGAAGGATCATTCACTTCCGGGATCTACATTGTGAGAGTAATAGATGACGTGTCAGTAGTTTTGATACAATGATCCAAAACGGAGTGTTTCTCTCATGCATGCTGCATCTTTGCCTGTGAAGAGAATCATCTTTAAGACTGTTGAGCAAGCACTAAAATTATGTTGATATCAATAAAAGCAGCGGCTTTACATCTTGCTCTGTATCTAATTGCTTCAGTAAGGTAAATATACTTTTCTTAATTATTGCTATCAACTTTCGTTGATATGAAATTGAAGAAGCCTTGTGGCAGGTTCGTTCATATCTTTTTGGGTACTAAGGAACTTTCAATTGCTACCAAGTATGAAAGGATGATATCTGTGAAAAACAATTTGCAGACTTTGAAACAGTTAATAATAATTGATAGTTCTAAAGGTTGCACTTAATATCTTGTATCTGATTCAAACGCTTTTATCTGCAATACACTATATATTTTTTTTCGTATAATAGTTGTGATTAAAAAACAAAAAGGAAAATGCTTCCCCCTGCATCCTATTTATTGGTCATATAATTTTTTTCACAAGAGTACACAATTCCATAGTTGCTGCCTGCTAATTTGTAAAATTACTGCATAGACAAATGGCATATCTAAGGTGCTCAAAGGGACACCAAGGTAAACTGGACTCTATGGATTTGGTATCAGAGTTATGAATAAAATAGAATGGTGCAAATAGTCACTTCAATCTTGAGCAAGATTGAAGACTCAAGTAAACTTGGAACTTGTTCAACAGTATACCTAATATTAAACAGATTGTGACTGCTGAGCATGTTTTCTAGCATCTTGTCCAGTATACTGCAATTTTACTTTCAATGAAGGCCAACTATGTTTATATTGTGAGACAATATCTTATCAAATATATTTTTGAAATAAAAATATTACAAAACAAATTTTTTTATTTGTTGCTGTCATAAAGTCTTGTACAATAATTCACAATTTTAATAAGAACTGCAATGATTATTAAGTAGTAATATACATTATTTCTCCATTCCTCTGTATTACAGCTTATGTCATGTCAGTGTGTCACTCTTGAGCAACTTGCACAGCTACATATGATGAGCTTTGTCAGTAGTAAAGAGCCCATCTCCAATGGAGAAGAAAGAATCTGAGGTGTTCACTGAAGATTTCCAGAAGGTTTCTAGAGTAATTAGTTGGGACAACAACATTAATGACATGCCTTATTTTTTTTAGTTAAGTTCAAGTAGCTTTTCAACGGGTTGCCAAAAGCTGCTGCTGCTTCTTTTCTCACTCAGTTTCTCACAAATATCTTTCTTTAAATACAATTTTGTTTGAGATATCATAAAGAATAAAAAGTGGACACCTCTCCAATTAGCACCCTAGGCAGCACCCACATTTATGTACCACCTTTAACAGTCAAAAAAAAAAAAAAAAAAACCAGTACAGCGCCTAACAGAATTTTAAGGAAACATGACTTTTAGATCACAGAATGTTACAACTTGCGGTTTGATGTCCTCGTAAATCATACAACAAGCACAAATGAGTACAAAATCTTATAAAATCTTTCTTTTCTTCATTGGCTGCCTTAAAAGGTGGCACTGAACCTAAAGTGAGACCAGTTCACGAATTCATCTTTGTGGCAAGTATATCCAACTATTACAGGCATAGTCCAAGGCAAGGTCAACATTCTGTTTGGTGTTTGCTGCATCTTAAAGCCATCAGCACTTGACACTTGAGGTATTTGCATGGAGACTATCTTCAACTTATTGAACAAATGCAGTGATAATGATGCAGCCAAACACTACAAATCGATACCATATCCACCAAAGAAAGTTGGTGGGTATGGTAAACAACTACCACAGTGTTGGTGCATGAAACTTTAGTAAATAGCTGGTGCCGTTATTGTCAAAGGATGTCGAGAATGATACCTTTGTATCATGTCCTCAAACATGGTCATTTGTGGATTTAGTTGCAAGATGATCTACTCATTTACTAAATATTGACAACTTTCAAACCTATTTCTTACAAATTACCGTAGTGCATGAGGCTCCTAATAGAGTTTGGGAATAGTACATGTGCACTTATAGTCATTTCCATGATTCAAACCAGTGACTTATAGTCACAAGGCAAGGCAGCAAACTTTTTGTAATGAATGGTAATTTGTAATTGTAAGAAAATGAGAGGGCAAGCCACATAGGATCCAAGAACGACACCTGATGATCCAAGAAAAGCACTCAGGGAGAACAAGTTGAATGGCATCTGAGTCTTTCTGCAATTTAATATGAAAAGCTATTCCATGTTAAATGATATATTTGAAATCCTCATTGAAATGAATAGGATACTAAAATGCTAGACTGCTGCTGGCCTTGTTCCTTCTAGCATATAATACAAGAAATATCTAATCCAAGAAAAACTATCAGGATTCAGAGTTCTAGTTATGTCTCACCGCCTGGGTAAATGGCCATCCATTTATGGATTTGACAAGTCATTTTGATTGTTCCCTAGAAATATTTAGGAAATTAGTATTTCATAGGGACAAGCTGCATAACTACAAATAAAATAATTATAATAAAATATCAATGCATGTCAATGTTATAATTGTGGATGACAGTCTATGGCGAAAAGCCAAAACTCCACCATATACAATATGGTAGATGGCGTCGCAAGCAAATAGTAAAAGCATGATAGATAGATTTAAAAATATAGAATATATAAAAAATATGTTAAATACAATAAATAATAAAAATGCATAACATATAAAGATAACAAAATTAGAAATATATTCTATCAAATAGAATTTTTAAAAGTCTCGTAACGTCAACATAAACATAAAAATCTCATAAGACTAACAAGAAAGATAAAAGCCACACAAATAAAAAGGTCCTAGAAGTGAGAAGGAAATGAAGGGGGAAAACTAGATCAAGAAAATAAGAAACAAAAAAGAGAAAAAAAATGTTGAAATAATTGAATAAAACTGAGAAAAAAAAATGGTTGTGACAAAAACTAAATAAAAAAAGTAGAGTAGACAAACTAAATAAAAAAAGTAGAGTAGATATAAAAAATAAACAAGAAAATAAAGATTAGATTGTGAAGAAAAAAAGAGCAGAAGAAGAAGAATTATGAAGAAGAAAAAAAGAGAAAAAGAAGAAGAATAGAGAAGAAGAAAAAAAGATAAAAACAACAAACAAAAGATATTTAACTTAATGGTGGTTGAAGTTTGGGTTGTTGGAATCATAATTGTTTATGTGTAGTGAAAGGAGAACACAAGTGGTAATTGGGTAAAGAGTGAGAGAAGATAACATGTAGAAGAGTGAAGAAAGATTTCAAAAACCCTAATTGAAACTCTTTAAAAAGGATTTTTAAAAAACAAAAATCCATACAAAATACTTTACCCAATTGCATGCTTTTTGTAGATAATATAGTAATATAATTTTAATTGAGAAATCAAAGGAAGTAAAAGTAAGCTCTCAATTTGAACTTCGGAGACAAATTTTTGAAACATAAACTTTTCACCTAAAGTAAGAGAAAGACGACATATATGCATTGTAATTTTAGCAAGATATGAAAAAAATGTGACTTGGAATGGAATAAACTGTCATACCACAAGTTTCAAGTTTAAATATCTAGATCAATACTACAAAATGAAAGGAAAATTACTGAGAATGTCACATAGGATACAAGTAGGATGGAAGCATCAAAAGTTATTTGTGTGAGTAAAGTACTTGTCATACTCAAGGAAAAAGTTTTATTGTATTGCAATACATCTATCTATAGTCTACGGTAGTGAATGTTGGGATTTTAAAGGAGGAACAAGAGAAAAAGGTCAGAGGAGTAGAAATAAAAATGTTAAGATGAATGTGTAGCTATATAAAGAAAAGCCAAATGCAAAATAATTGTATATAAGAAGATATTCGTGTAGCACTAGTTGAAGAAAAAATAATAGAAAATCAATAAAAGTGGTTATAAAGAAAACCCCAGTGAAAAGAAAGACATAAGAGGAAGTGATCTAAAGGGATCTCATGGCAAATAACATTGTTGAAACTTTGGTCTTTTAGAACCAAATGACATTGTGTAATCCATGTTGTGAATCTCAACTAATAGGATAAGGCCTTTTTTGTTTGTAAAGGTCCATGGTTATGATAAATTGTCATGGCAATGGCGGCTGCAAAATGTGAAATGGTGGAAAACATCACAAAATAAGTGGTGAATGGTAGTGAGCATCAAAACCACCACACTAATCCATTATGGTAGCATCATAATTTCCATTTAACAACTATGATGCATGCATAATTGAATGCTTAAGTTACATAATGACATTCTATTAAACTTTTGTAAGGGTGAAAGGGATCCCTTATTCATTTGATTAGATAAAGAAAAATTGAATAGAAGTCAGGTGCAATTAGGAGAAGTGTAACGACCTCATTTTCATTACTAGAACACACATACATAAGAGATTACTTTCTTTTACTAAGCAAAAGTCTATATGTGTACATCCTTAACATTACAAAGAGAAAGATTTTAAACTTCATCTCCCCGATCTTTGAAGGGATCTTCTTCCTCGGAGGAGTCAATCCTGGGAGCAGATCTGAATACTCTATGTCTAGTATGGTTCAAGAAAGAGTTGTTGGGACGTCTCCTCCTAGAATGTGATGGGAATCCAGGAGGTGATTCAAACACTCGTGGCGGTTCCACCTGAGTTAGTATAATAAGGAGATCTATCTGCCCATAGGAAGTGGGAGCAAACGGAGTTGCATGGAAGAGAGTAAAATGAACATATCCTGTATGGGTATCTAGTTGATATAATGGATCCCTTATCCATCGTCCACACAAAGGAGTGATAGATAAGTGGAATAACGGGCAAAATTCTTCGAACATCTTTTCTTGAAAGGGTTAGTGTAGAAGTGAATCTTCAATTATTAAATAATCATACATTATGGACGTACTTGGAAGCATATACTCTCAATCTCACCGTTTTGTGTCCTATTTAGTGAATTACTAACGTATTTAGGGATCTCTCACTGCCTTTTTACTTCTACCGCCAGAGGACTTATGCGAATATTAATATAAAGTCCATGAGTTGCAATATTTTTGGTTGACGGTCAGGAGTACATATCTCAAGCTAGTACATGGCTTAGATACTATTTACTGACTTTGGTAATGCTCTACTTTGTCGGGGTTACCAAGTCGACATTGTGACTCCTTAATTTGGACAGTTCACAAACTTGGTGCCTAAACACCCCTAAGGACTTTCACAACCTGCATACATTTCTCAGGTACCTTTTGTAGTTAACCCATTGCATTTTCTCCATTCTTTAGTTTCACTCTCGTTCTATTTATCCATCCTTACTTCTACCGATCAAGACTTCTAGGTACTAGATCCCTAGAATCTTTTGATATGAGGATCCTTGCTTTTCACTTGGCCATTATTAGATCTGTTTTTGGCTTGAAGGGGATCTCTTCTGTTTGTGAAGACTTATCGATCTATTCAATTCTTGGACTGAGATAGTAGTAATTTCCTTTTCTTTATGAGTTTTTGGTGGCTTATGTATTTTGTTAACACCAAAGAATGTTCATTGAATACTTATATTTTATCATTAATATACTTACTGGAATTTTATATCAGAAAGTTGTTCTTACTTTTCAACCGTAGGTTTAAATGATTCTTTAAGAAACCTTTATTCTTTTGAGTTAAATGTCCAAGTATCTTAATTTTAGAGTTTTTAGGACTTTTGATAGAGCTTCGTAGGAAGAAATTATGAATCAATGAATATAATTAGGCTTAAGGGTATTTTGGTAAAATTCTCAAAAATTATTATTTCAACCTTGTTTCTTGGAATGGCACCTTTAAAGCTTCTAGGAAATAAAATACTTTACATTCCCTAGCAAATAGATTGTTTTCTAACGATAAAACTGAAATTTTTATGGACAATTAAAATAATTTAAAATCTAAGGGCAAAATAGTCATTTTCATAATATAATTATATTTTTAATGATTTTTCAATTCAAACAAAATGTTATATACCTTGAGTAATGTGATGAAGGGGCTATGAGGTAGATCTTGTCTTTTTGTTTCCCGATTGAGCCTAGAAATAACTTTCTTTCAAGTAGGGGTATTTTTGGAATTTTGTAAAAATAATTTTTATTTCTACAAAATTTAACAAAATAAAATTTTTAATATGTTTCTCCCCTTTATTACAAACTTAGGTAAAATTTTTATAATTTTTAGAGATCTTTTAGAGGCCTCAATTGCTCAACACAGATTTAAAATAAATTAAAAAGAAATTTTTAAAGGGAGGGGTATTTTGGTAATTTGGTCGTCTTCAACCTCTGGAAAAATTTTTGAACCAGAGATTTTTGAATTTGGCGATTTTCATTCTGGGCAAGTTCATGCCAAATTAACCTTACAAAAATCTTCCCTGAATCAAGACGAACCTATTCTTAGGTTTAATTTGAACTTAGCTACTCTCTAGTGGCTAATTGGAAGCGATTTTTCTTTCGTTTGAAAATGAGAATTTTTCTTTCGATTACAGAAATTCATGGATTTTCAGAGTGTAAAAATTTGCAGAAATCAAATATACATATTATATAATAATTCTGTAATCTAAATTAGAAGAAAAGAAGACTTCTCCTACCTTAATTCGAAACTTTGAATTTTTCTTCAATTGAGACTCGGGATTCTCTGCTACTTCGCGTTTCTAAGCTTGTTTCTTCTATTTCTTCTTTCCAACGGATTCCTAGATGAATTGCTAAGCTAATGGGAGTGATTTAAGGAATTTTGGTGGGTTAGAGAGTAAGTTTGAGTGGAGAATTTTCTCTGCATTTTTCTTCTCTACGAAGCTACCTTTCATGGCGTTTTATAGCCATTATGACCGCCTAAGATACTGTATTTTATTCGTCTAGGTCTAGAGTAGCTTTGCTGAGTCACGACGCTCGTAGGCTGAGCTGGGGCAGCGATTTGCAGAGGTTCTCGAAGCTTTGTTAATGGCGGTTCGCAAAAGGAAGAAGAAGAAGATTAGGATATAATATAGGATTAAATAAATCCTTAAGCGATGGGCCTAGCGGTCTCAATGGCAAACTACACTCTTCTAACTCTCTCAGCGCCTAAAGGGGGACGAGTTCGAATCCTAGCCAACCCCTTTTGCATTTTCGGTTTTGTTTTTTTAAATTAACCACGTGCATCATATCTTATTTAGTTTTTAATTGCAAAAACTGCTACCCACGTGGGGTAGATCAGTTGGCAACAACGAAACTCTCACTCTCTCTCTCCTCACAGACTAGGGTTCGAACCCAAGTTTCGTCTTTCTCTTCCTCTCCCCATTTCTCTTTTCTTTTTCTTTTTCTCTTTTCTTTTTCTTTGATTATTTATTTGTTCTATTTTTTTGTTTTTATTTTCTTTAAATTTATTTTTTCTTCTAAAAATTCCAAAAAATTCTTATATATTCTTTTCTTAATTACTTTAATTTTTGTAAGTTCAAAAATGATAAATAAAAACA
>JAMLFT010004590.1:0-19199 GCA_026544285.1 Pachyrhizus erosus | reverse complement strand
TTTAATGAGATATTAAAATATTTATTTTATTTTATTTTTTAATAAATATTATTATCTTTAAAATTTTAATATTATATTTATTAAAATTAATAAAAAATAAAAATATTTTAATAAATTTATTTTAAATAAATATTATTTTTTAAAATTTATGTAAAAAAAAATTATCAATAGATTTAGGACGGAAGAAATATTATTTCTATTGAAGATGTAATTTCGCTTTTTATCAGGGTGCGCAACGATGACTACAGTTATTGTTAATTGTTCCTCTCGGTAATTTTCACTTTTTCTTTTTGATGGTGATTAAAAGCAATTTGTGATATCATTGTTGATTGAAAAACAATTTGTTGTACTCATTAAATTTTACAGTGGAGATTTTTGTACTAAATGTCACAGTTTTTACCTCACATATTATTAAGGAAATTTTCATCTTAAAAATTCGGTGTCCTTTTAACATTTATTATTTTATTATTTGTTTGGATAACTCAAATATTTTTCAATAATTGTTTATTATACACTCCTCACAGTCTCGCAAGCGGGAGAAGTTAATTTACTCATTTGATCTTTCCCAATATAATGTTAAAGAAAATATTTTAAAAAATATTATATGGATAATTTAACCAATTTAATGGTTAATGCTATATAAATTAGGTAAATGTTAACTGATGTTTTTAAGATACTGATTAAAAAAACAAAAGAATTTTTTTTTGAGATATAAAAAATACGTTTTTATGGTTTTAAAATGTACTCTAATGTGGTTTTTTTTTTTTAAAAAAAATCCTTTTAATTCTTAAACAGTGTACTTACGATCTTCTAAATTAATTATCAAGTGTTTAAGTTTGATTCCCACCCATGGACACTGCATATTTTTTACAAAACAAAGTTCAACCCAATTTGGAGCTGCTTCACGTTGGTTCAAGTACTTGGTTAGTCTAACGAGGTTACATGGATCTGTTACCTCACTGTATCATAAAAGATTATATCATTTCTAATTTTCTAAGCTCAAGCTGAACGAATCCACCATCTCCAGAATGAGGCATTGTTTACTAGCAGTGTACTTAGCTGGCTTGTACTAGATTTCAGCCATTCGGCATATAACAAAGAGGTACACATTTGATTCTACTTGATCTCCACTTGATGCAAGACAACAAATGCTGTCAGCATATATTCGCTTATGCCAATTTTCAGCCACTGGCTGAGCATTTCAAAGGAAACCCATAACTTTACTTGGAACTTTGATTTTTCCTTATCAAATTCTTCAGATTCTTTTGTCGTTGTAAAGCTCGGTAGGGGCATTAAATCCGAGTTATTATAATTTAACCATTAGGTTCAGTTGAATGTCAAACTATGTAATCTGGACTGTTGGACGCTTTTAACTTTAGGTGCCTAAGTGACCCTTAACTACCATCTGTACATGTTATCATGTGATTTCTTGTATTGATCAGTTGGTGATGAATGAAATGATATAGATATTTTCCAGTAAAAAAAAAATGATCCTTAACTGTATTCTCATTTCAAACCCCGTTCATCATGGTTTATATATTGAGATCATTCATGGAAGTGATCTCTAACCTGCCAACGAACATTGGTTTTAGTATCGAAAATTGAACACATGGAAGATTTAAGCAGCATTGACATGTCATAAGTTGTGTGTAAAACTTTGAATCTCTGTTGCGTGAATCCATAAAATTTCTCCAATCACATTTGACAAACACACATACGGAACATTCACATGACTAGCTAATGCAACATATCTGCAGTGTAATTACTAAAAAACTACCCATATTTTACAGTAAGGGACTCAAGTGATTAGTTTATACTATCTTCTATTTCACGAAAACATTCCTTCTCAATATGAACTACTTTCTACCATTTATTTGATAGTCCCACAGTACTATCCACTACAATTTTGTAGCCAATAAAAGGGTACAGGCAACAAATATGATCAAACTAGCCGTTGTAATGTACAACAAATACCTGGTTAGCTATATGAACAAATGAGCAAATGATTTAAGCCAAAGAATCATAATGAGTTTAAATTACTTTCTACAAGACTAATAAACAATGTTTGATGAGTGGGAGCCCCATGCCAGGGATCAACCAAACTTGCAGTGGCAATTAGGCCCAAGAGAATCAAGCAACAAACTTTTTACTCTGTACTTTGAATCCATGTCATAGTTTGGCAATGGCATTTATAAGAGTTGCCAATCATCCTCATTGGTTCCTGTATCATTGGTGCGGTCCGTGCCAAGGAAATCATCCTCTGGGAATCCAGTGTCGTCACCTGACACATCATTACCAGTGACTTGCTTTGAGAAACTTCGAGACTGAGCTACAGTGAACAATGGTGCACCATTTGATTCTTCTGCAAGCTTGGAAGCTTGGGAACAGAAATCATCAAAATCACCTGCCAGCCACCATTATTGGAGTAATGAAGGTCAATAGAAAGCTTAGATATTAGCCATAATTATTGAACTCTTGAAATTAAGTAAGAGTAATCAGCAAACCTTCGTCTCTGCAGTAAAATCCAATAGCCAAGGATGGATCAATTGAATCTAGGGGTATGTGCCTCATAATACTGGTAAGAGATTTAAAAGACTTAGATAATCATGCATAAACGAGTTGTAGTTAACAGAACAAAATAAAATCAATACTAGTAGAAAGCCTACTTGCAATGGTATGTTGAAGTACTACTAGGCTCTTGAGTATCCCCACTGATATTAACAACCTGAAAACCATTTAAGACGTGCTTAGTGAGCTATTAATGCTTCACCAACACAATAACAGCCTAAACACTACATGATTGAAGTCATGCATAAACAGCAAGCAAACCAAATGGGATTTCATTCCCTCCCAAGTCCTAACAACTAGGTTATCACGTGTCCATCCATTTTTTACTTCATTTTTTAGTTCTGTTTGTGCACTTCTGTTTTCTTTCCTTTTAGCAATTAGCAGTTCTTTTTTATTATTTTGTTTGGCACTCAAGATTGGTAAAGATGTTGTAATGTTTCCCTCTACACCAAAAACGCAAAAACCATCTCAAGCTCTGCCAATATCCAAATATGTGCATTCCTACATTAAGCGAATTCTATTAGCCTGTTCCTGCATTACAGTCAACAATTTGTAACCTTAAATTCAAGACCCCATTGTAGGCTACCCATTTACAAATTCAAAATATTGCAGGCTACCCATTTACAAATTTAAAATAATGATATGCTAAAATAACTATCAAACCATGCATGATTGTAATTCAGCAAAACATTTCAGGAAGGTCGTTGCTTTCTAAATTTATATAGACATATTTATGTACATAAAGATAATTCTATTATACAGTAAAAGCCAAATGATCCTCTGTGGAAATCAATGCTCAGGATAAAGTGCCAACAAGAATTAAAAAAAAAAAACGACAGTAGATTATTGGAACATTGTTATTGGAAAAGAACGCATTTATTATATCAAAAACACAAATAACATTTAATACTAGCTTAGTAATTGACAGCAGATTTGATGAAATCAAGATGTGCCTATAAATTATACATTTGATAAGTTAATTCATATATTCATATATAACAAATATGATACAAGTTTCACAATCTCAGAAGTACTGAGGTGAGTAATAAATAATAATTTTTCATACTCTCATACCGGCTGAACATCATGTGGATCAAGGTAGAATGCCTTTTCATTCTGAACACCAATAATGTATGTTGAAGCACCTGGTTTGCCACCCATGATGCCAAGGCTTTGGGGAAATTTAAAAGTTGAGCGCAATAAAGGAATGTACCTGACATTAGTTTGTAGATGCAACTATTAAGTCATTGTGCTACAGTAAAAATTGAACAAAACTATCAAATTATATTTTAAAAACTTCAAGTGCCAATCATTTAGCATATAGGCAAATTACTTATGATTATGAGACTACATGCACCTACTACACCTAATTATTATCTCTTATTCTTTATTAAGCACTAACTAATTAGATAGATACAGAAACCAATCATCATGTTACATCACTGTGCAGAAATGCTTAAAGTTTAAACCAACAGCGGTTTTTTGCAAGGCCAGTAATGAATAAATACATCACACAAGTTTTACCCCATTGGCGATTCTCTCTGTGTGATTCAGTGTCCATAACAGGTATAATTGAAAGTATCAAAAAAGGGTTAAAAGAAAGGAAATACAGTAGCTTTGGACAATTTCAACATATACTCGACAGTAAATGTCTTGCAAATTTCAATGTTTTTAATTGGCTTATCTGATTTATGATAAAGGTTGGGAAATTTAAGAGAGAAGGGATAAGTAGACAGAGAATCAGTAAGCTGTGCAGTATGTGTCTTTAGGTAGTTATGGATCTTAATTATTATTTTTGTGTATTATTCTATCTTTATGCAGTTATTTAGGCAGTTAAAGAATGGTGTGACAGTGTATGATGAGTTATGTGTACGGGGCCTGGGGGTGGTTATTCATTGGGTAGTTTTGCTAATTTCTGAATGCAGAAGGAGGAGGCTCCTTGTTAGGGGAAAATGTGTTGTCTGTCCTCTACTGTAATTCTAGCCAAAGAACTAGATTGTTTCCAGTGATATATACATAATTCAGTCTTCTTGCTCTTGAGTTTAACAATTTAAGAATAAAGATAAAGGAAACTTTCTTTATGGATTGCCACTCCTATTGTTTGTAAAAGAATTCAAATAGGCAGGGAAGATTTCTATTTAACAAATATAATGATACTACTAGGCTCAACTGTGAATCAATTACATAGTACCAAAGAGCCATAAAAACGTTACACACCTTGGATTGACTTTATCAAGTCCAAGAACCAAAGGAACCAATAAGAGTAGAGGTGTCCAAGCAGCCAGGCCCCTTGAAAACTCAGAACAACGTTTGGAGGCATCTTCAATGCAGACAACTGGTGCTCCACCACGCTCCCCATCTTCATCTCCAGAAACAACATAAATAGCCATCGGAAGTGGGGGTTCTCTAAGGTCATTTGTCTCCCTCTGGTTACGGGTTAGAACTTCCCATGTGCGACACATAGCATATGGCCCCACCCATGACCCAACAGCAAGGCCATAACCTTTACCAGCTTGGAGAAGATTGTGGATAGAAAAGGCAGAAGCCTCTGAATCACCAAAAAGTTGCAAGACATCAATATATTCTTTATCCAGTGGCTGTAAATTATAGAAATACAACAATGAGTCAACCTAATGACATTACATCTCAAGACAAAACAAGACATACAAAGATGTGAAGACAAAAAGTAGAACAAAAAAAAAATGAGGGTGAAAAAACAGTCTAATCACTGAAACAACAAATTGCATATCTATCAGCTGACCTTGTCAATAGGTTTTCTCCATGATCTACCTAATTTATGAAAAAGTAATGCCTGTACACAAGGAAGCCACATTAGTAGCTTTATTTTGAAAGACAACAAAAACATGCAAAAAAAGACAGAGATTATAAGGTATCATATGACAATTTCCTTGTAAAAAGCAATTACCAAATAGAAGGCATCATACCTGAGCAACAAGCATCTGACTGCTTCGAAGCATACAACCCCAATTAATATCACTGGTATACTTTGAATCTCCAATAGCATCAAAGCCTATATAGAGTATGTATGTTATAATGTTAGTCTAATATCTATCATCTTAATAGATCCCTGAAAAGGTAGTATACATTAAACAGACCTTTCCGATATGTAACTAGGATTTTTGAGGAAAAATCTAGTTCAAATGCTGCCAATCCATTACTAGTATCTACACCTCCAGTTGATTCTTGCTGTGAAATTTTATGACATACACCTAGAAGCCATATATCACCATCAGAACTTGAAATGTCAGTCCTGCTTGATCCTAGTACACGTTCATGAAATCTCCTCATTGAGCCACCAGTAACAACTTTCTTCACAGTAGCTGCCCACCCACTACTTCGAGAATGAACTGTTTTCTTTTCAGAAGCTGACGATTCACTATATGTTTCAACCACTGAAAAACCAGATGTAAAGACGCTTGACCATAAGGAAACCTTGGGAAACTTACTGTCACTAGATGCTGCTTTTGAATAAGCAGGCACCTGAGTATTATCAACAGTCTCGGTTGAGCTTTTAGAAGAGCATTTTGAAGCAACAATCCTCTCACATAAACCCTTCAATACCATTATGAAGCTGAAGAAAACACAAAATTTGGCTCATAGAAGCAAACCAAGTTTGTGCTAATATCTGCCAGTAAAAAAAGGAAAATAATGAACAAAAGACCCAAAAAATCTGCAAAAACACAGGCTCAGTATTATTCACTGGCAATCTAAAAGTTGAAAGATACATCTCAGAACAAAAAAAAAAAAAAAGCTCTTCTTAAACTAACACATTCTACAGCTAGAACAAAAAGACACGATAATCTGCTTTTTTAGACATCTACAAATACTCAAACGGGTGATTAAGGAAACTGCCAACACAGGTTGGTTCACCTGCTTAAAGTGATTCAAATCAAGCCTTCTTCCCATCAGGAGAAAAAAGAAATGTATTCCTATCAATGAATATAAATAGAAAGAAAGCAATCAACAAAGAAAGAAAGCAAAAAAAAAAAAAAAAAAGCAAGCAAGCAATCCATGATAAGAAAAATAATAACCTATGGTACCCTCCATCAAGCACTAGCCATGACTTCTTCAATCCCCTAATCAAAATAATAACCAGAAATTTGATGTAAAAGTAAAGTGCCCCAAATCCACATAACCATCTAAAATATAAGAAAAAAAATCATACAAACAAGAAATCGATGCCCAGAATCAACGGTATCATTACACATGGAATTTCACCAGAGCTTCAAATATATTGAAGAATCAGTACCAAATTATTTATTGGCCACATAAATTCCAAAGCAGAAAATTGTATAAAGCCAGCCCAACAACACGGAACAAAATCCAGAAGGGAATTTTGCAGAGAGACCCGAATTGAATGGGTTTTAAGGCATTCAATCAAAGACAGAGGGAAGAAGCTAAAGCAATTGTACGAAGAAAACAACGAATCTTCGGATTTAAAAAAAAAAAAAAAATTAGTTTTTGTTTGAAATGGGAATTCGAAGAAAATATGGTAAAATAAAGAGAGAAGGTAACGTACGAGGTTAAGGTTGTAAGTGAGGGAGGATGGTGAGAAGAAGAAGAACGGTGGCAGAATTCCGATCCTAAACTCTCAGCTATGAGACTTGGTTCGGACTCTACTTCTTCTCTCTCTCTCTCTCTCTCTCTCTCTCAACCTCTTAGGTATGTTCCTTGTTTTTTATTTTTTATTTTTTCTGAAATTTTAGGTATCCTAGAGATTACTAAATAAATACTATAATATAGAGATTACAAAAAATATTTCAAAGTAGCTCAACTCAAACCTCTAATTATGGCAAACAATATTTAAAAAACAAAAATAAGTTTTTTCACTGAAAAAAATACGGGTGGGTAAGATTTGCTGTTTTTTATTTTCCTATTTGTTGAATGAATTTTCTGTTTTTTTCTTTATTTTCAACAAGGCTACCCCTATGAAATGTTGGAGGCTAATTTATTTATTATTATCCTTACCAAAATTATTTTTCAGCCGGAAGTTAATATATTTTGAGGCAAAACAGAAATAAAAATCGTCAAAATGAATTCTATCTATCCCAATTTTTATTTTTTCTTAATATATAGAGACTGTTAAAAAACATTTTAACTCTTTTGTAATGATACTTTTATATTCACAATTAAAATTCAACCTTAACCCATTAAATGGGTGAATTAATTGACATGATAATAATGTGATTTTTAATAAGTGGTTTTAAGTTTGAATTCTGAATATTTGAAAGGAGATATTTATTGTTTCTAATAATTTTATTTAAACAAGTTACTTCTTTAAAAAAATTGAAATGGCTTTGTAAAAACAAAGAAAGAACTCAACCTTAATTAGTACTATATTTAAGCTTTAAAGTCTTAATTATTTATTAATTTTTTCATACTTTTGATATTAGTAATGACTTTTTGTTAACAGATTTGGCACACATTTTTATTTAATCATAAAAAATAAACTGTTAGCAGTTGAATTAAGGCATCATTTAATGAAAATTCTTGTGTCCTCTACCTCTAAGAAGGTCTTATATCATCATTAATTAGCGATCAGTACCCAAGGAATAAATAATGGGATTTTTTAGTTCCATAGGAAAAGTAATTGTTTCTTAAGAAGAAAACAATAATTTTTTCTTATGTGATAACTTGTAGGACAATTGTGTAAGATGGTTCGAAAATTAATGCGTGTGGGTTTTATCATTCTTGAGTTTTTAATAATTAATAAAAAAACAACCTAACCAGGTAGGATAAATGTTTATTTTTTTATAATTAAAATTCATAATTTATAATAAATAAATAACTTATTAGAATTGACTTAGTAAGTGAAGTTTAAATAATTTAAATGGGATTTTATGTTTAAACTTCATTGGTACTATTGTTTTAAAAAAATTATAATAATTTTTATTATACAAATTACAACATAAGTAAAATTTACAGTTAATAAATATTTTTTAATAAAAAATTATATTTTAAATTTGTAATAAATAATTTAAATTTTTATACAAAGTTATTTTAACTATTCATTTATTTTAAAATATTAAAATTAAATTTAAAAATAGAGATAAAAAAGATAATTAAAATTAAAAGAACTAAATAATTAAGAATATAAAATATAGCATTTTAAAAAAAGTATTAACTAAGTTTTTAATTCATGAATTTGTTTAAATTTTGAAATTTAGTTCCTGAATAAATTTTTGACCAATAAAGATTTTTAAATTTTGTAATCATAATTTTTAGTTATTGTTGTTAGAATATTTCATTAAATGATAGTGTGATGGTTTTTAAAATTGTCACGTGTTATTTTTTAAAATTATTATTATTATTAGTATTATTATTATTATTTAAAATGATATGTGAAAATTTTAAAAATAGTCATGTCAATTATTTAATGACACATTTTAATAACAAATATTAAAAATTATAATAATAAAATACTTTAAGGATTCTAAATAGTTAAATATCTTTTGCAATTTTTTATATTTTTGATAAAAAAAAAATATTAATTATACTAAAAAATAATTTGGAAAACATCTTTTATATTTTTATTTTATATAATTCATTTAGAATGCTGACCTTATTTGTAATTTTTGAAATTATTTAGACTGTCTGTATTAAGAAATGATTTGGTTCATATTTTTTACATTGATTCTTAGGACGATTAATCTAGAAGGTCAAACACAAATTTTTTTTTAGTAATGCAGTCACGATATTCTTCTCACTTCAATTTTTAAACTCTTATTCTCTAATACAATGAATCCAAGATATATTGAAAAATGTATTTTTAAGTTTATATTAAATATGTGTGTCTTAATGACATCGATTTTTCTCTTATACAAGTGTCACTCAATCATTATTTCCTCTTTAAACATCTTTTCATTTACGTTTTTCCTCTTGTAAAACTAACAATGACAAATGAAAAATGAAACAATAAAAAGTTCTTTGTAAAGGGTTCAATAAGATGCTTGAAAAAAAAACAAAAAAAAGGTGAAAAAATAAACCCTAAAATTACATAATGATAATAAGGACAAGACAATGACAAAAAGTAATGTTGTAATGACAATGATAATGTTGTAAGACAAAAAATTTGAAAGTAAACAACAATAATATAGAATTTTGGAATAAAAAGTTTTTAGAATGCAAAAAAAAGAATGAAACACAAATATTATAGGTTTATAAAAACATACTACAATTATTATTTGAAATGAGATAAAAACATTATTTATATATTGATTCAAATGAAAATCAGTATATTAAATGATATTTTACGTTAATAAAATGATAACCAATGTAACATACTTTTCTCTTAATTTAAAAAATGTAATTGTATCCTATATTATATAAATTAATAACAAATCAATGTAAAAATATCATAAAAAATTATTTTTTATAGTAATGTTAATCCACTTAAAATACAATAATTTATTATTAAAAACAATGAGGAATTATAATTATTTTATTTTTTTAATATGTTTCACTCTTTCTTAAAAAAATATAACCTAATTAAATAAATTTTTATTATTTAAAATCATTTTTTTAATAATTAAATAGAAGGTGATGTAATAGTGACAAAACATGTGACAATAACAATTGACAAATTAATAAAAGACATCAATCTTAATATTCTTTTATTTTTTTTAACGTGCATTTCAAACACTACTTACACAATTAGTTAAAAACATATTTATTAAACATCTAAAATCACATTTTTTTTATCTTTATATGTATATTTAATTTTCTTAATAATTTATCCTATTCACTCTATTCTTTTTATATTTATTTTTAAGTTAAATTTTAATATTTTAATATCTTAAAGTTTTTAATAATTAAAATTATTTGTAGTAAATTTAAAATATAAATAAAATTATTTGTCACAATATAAATTATTTATTATAAATATAAATAAAATTATTTGTAGTAAATTTAAAATATAATTCATATATTTAAAAATATTTATTTATCATAATATTTAGTATTTATTATAATAAGTATTTTAAAATATATAAATTATATTTAAAATTTATAATTAATAGTTTAAATTAAATTATTTTAATTTTTGACAATTTTTTTAAAAAAGTATCAAGATCTAACTTAGAGATAAAAATAAAAAGCATAAATTAAAAAAGATTAAGTACACGTACAAAAATAAAAAACAAAATCAAATTATTTTTACTATTAAAAAGTTAATTACGGTAATAGGTACCGGAAATCAAGGAGGGGAATTTCGTAAATTCCCAAGTTATGGCTACGCGTTTCCGTGACTGGGCGTTGTTGATTCTGTAACGGTGACGGGCGTTATTGATTCTGTGACGGTGACGGCGCGGCGGCTGTCAAATTTCTCTCTCTTTCCGTATTTTTCTCTCTCTATAATTTATTTGGTCTCTGAGAGACCCTTTGGGAAGAAACGCCAGAAAACCCCAAAGTTTTGTTCTTCCTCTCTTTGCAATCTCTACACAGAAGATTTATGGATAACAGGTGCAAATTTGGTTCACTGCAACATTCTTTTGTCGCAAATTTCTTCCACCGACAAGTATCTGGCTTCGTGGTTCCGTCGCTTTTTCAACCTTTTGATAGATTCATTCCTTGGTTACGCTTTCTGGGTCCCAAATAACATTGAAGCTGCCTTATTTCTCCTGTTGTTTTCGTCTGAAAAGAAAAAAAAGGTTAGTTTTCATCTGGGTTTTCTTCTTTCAGCTCAATTTTTCATCTTTTTTTTTTAAGTTTTTAAATTTAGTTTCTGGGTTTGTTGGAATGATGTATGATGGTTTGTGTTGTGTTGAGATTATTAAGCATGCTTTTTGTGCTGAGCTTGGTTTGAATTCTCTATTAGGCTTCAAGTATGGTGGTTTATGTGATTATGGCTGCGGTTGGAAAAATAACTTAATTGAACGCTTATTGAATAGGCACTATGTTGTTATCATGTAAGCTTGTGTATAAGTTGTTTTTATAATCAAATAGGAAATAAGGTTAACTTGTTTTTATATAAGTTGTAAGTTCTTTCCGAGCTGTTCCAGAGCTTTATTGAAATAAGTTGAATAAACTGTTTTCATAAGATCTTAGGTTAAGTTTCTGTTTGGATAACCTTCTCTATAAACACTTGTAAGAGAAGAAAATAAGAAGAAAAAATGAATTAAATTTCTTCCACAAATTAAAATGCATTTAGTCACTGAAATTTTATAAAACTTCTCTCATCTAACAACATTTTCATTATACTTTTTTTTATCTTTTTTTATAAGTGCTTACCGATAAATTTATCCACACATGACTAAACTGCAAAAAAGCTCTTCCAAATGCACCTGGATTTTAAATTGAGCTAGTTTAAAAACTGTATTATGATATCATGGTGTGATGCTTAGTGTTTACAGTTATTTACTTGGACTTTTTGCCAGCAAGGTCTCCAGATTGTGGCTTTCTGAATTCTAAATCGGCACAAGTCTTCAGACAGAGAGATTGCAAAGTGACTTGAGATCAAATTATGGTGTAAAAACCAAGATGACTGCTTCAGCCCGACCTTCCCTTAAAAAGATGTCATGGTCTAGGGGTCAATCCTCTGGTTGGACAGCTTTTGATCTCAAGCAGAGAAAGAACAATCTTGAATCTGAAGTTGACAAGGACCCTTTCCCAGCTATAGGCTCTACTGATCCTGTAGTCAAGAACCATGTTTCTGTGAAGCCTTTCTCTTCAGTTCTTCTCCCAACTAAAAATTTCCCCCTTTTGAAAGAGAGCGGGAATAGCAAAAAGGCAATGTTAGCTTCTGATTCTGATGGAAAATATTGTGGGGCTACTACTGCTCAGGAAGATGTTAATTTAGCTATCAAAATGCTTAGAGCGCAGTATCATTGGGCTGAATATAGCTTGATAGATGATATCTTGGCTGCTGTTAATAACAATATTGACAAGGCCACAGCTTTATTGGCAACAATGGCCTCTGCAGTGAATTTTGAAGAATCCAAAGTATCAAGCAATCCTAGATCAACTACTTCAGACGATACTCCTTGTAGGGATAAGATTGATGATAGTCTTACTTCAGAAAAGGTTGAGGATGACATTCCCTCCCATTCTCATCTTGTTGATAATCTCCAAGACAATGATGAGGACTTGGAGGATAGAAATGCTTCCTCAGGTCAAAAGGTTTCTGATGTTGATTACTTGAGATTCAAATTGAATCTCTTGAATTCTGTTCCTGTTGAGCCTGAATGCGAGGATGATGATATTTACATTAGCAATCGAAAGGATGCATTGAGGACAATGAGGTGCAAATGCTAATACATGTATTCATTTTTTCTGTTCCTATTTGTTTTGTTTGGTTATTTATTTATCAGCATTCTTTTCTCATGTAACACATTATGTATGTATGTTTTTTCTTCTGTTGTTTATTTTTATATAAGATGACATGGTGGAACACATGTAGTGAAGATGGTATCTACATGCAGTGAGACGTATTGATCAATGCTTGACTGAGTTTGACCTTATCAAGATGGGATTTGAGCAAGTTCCTGTATTGTTTATCTGCTATACCCATAATGTCTTTGGTGTCGAAACTACTTGCAATGTGCTTAGTGAAAAGTTTGCCTTGACCTTAATCAATTCCGGTAAAAAGAGCATTAAGTAATGAATTTACTCCTGTTGTGGTGCCTTCTGTTTTCATTTATGTCTGTAAATAGTAGTAATATGGATTTAGATTTGCAATAACTTACTGAGAAAGAGCTTTAGCCTATGCTGATTTTATGTGATAGCATTTCTAGTTTTGCACTTTCTTTTAGATTCTAAGGGTCTAATTAATCCATGCTATCATATATCTCCTCTTCAAGATTTTTCATTTGTAATCTTTCAATCATAGGAATTCATCCTTGTCCATAATGAGATGAAATCATTTGAATTTTACAGTGGTTATTTTATTGAAAAGATCACATTTCTGTATTCAGATCATCACTCTGAATTAAGACTTCCTTTGTTAATTAAACAGGTCAGCATCACGACATTCTAGGGCAGCTTCTAGTGCTTTTCTAAGAGGTGATCATTTTTCTGCTCAACATCATTCAATGAAAGCCCGGGCAGAATGGCATACTGCTGGAGAACTTAATTCTGATGCAGCCAAAAAAATCTTAAGTATCAGGAATAATGAAAATGATATCTGGAGACTTGATTTGCATGGTCTTCACGCAACAGAAGCTACTCAAGCATTGCAAGAACATCTCTACAAAATTGAAAGCCAAGGCTCCTCAAAGAGTACAGCCACTTCAAATGGTGTGAAGGAAAACGGGCTTGGACATTCTACACTTGGATCTCTCAATTTCAAAGACAGGGAAAAATTGGATATACAAGCACCATTAAGGCTAAGATCGTTAGCTTTACATGTCATAACAGGTATTTTGGCTTCCTTTTTATCACAGATAACATACAAAGTCTATGTTTATACTTGTGCATGTGCTAATGTGCAGTTCAACTAACACGGGTAGCATTTAATTTTCATTATGCCTAGATGTCCTATACTGTTTGTTCTCTTTCAACAGTTTTCATGTCATGTCTATTGCCACCATCTACTGCCTATTTACATCAAGCATCCAGCAATAATTTTGCATCAGCTCCTGAAAGTTAGGTAGCAAGAGAACTTCAGTCTCTTGCTTTGTATAGAATGTATAAAGCGAGATTTCTTAGAAGTAAGCTATGTTATGATTTAAGAGAGGCCTACATAATGTAGCTTGCTGTCAGGCAAATGAGTAGACATTAAATTACATTTTGTTAGTCTCTGTTAGTTGTCATTTTATTATAGCAAACATTCTTCAGTATCTGACCAACCCTTTTGTTAATCACATAAACATTCTTCATTGTTTTAATTCTCTTTTCTCTCAGTGTTGGCCAGCCATTTATTTTCTTGCCAACTTGGTAACTCACTAATTCTCTTGTAGTTATTGATAACATTAGGAAGATATGTCATATTCTCCAAGTGATCACCTTTACTTCTGTATGTTTTAATAATAAAAGTGTTTGACATTTTTCCTCTTTAACACTTCTCTTATTCATGGAATAATGCACTTTTCTGTTAAAATTAGTAATTTCTTTCTTTTCTATAAATTAATCTTGGAATTTTAACATTTTTAATGGTGAAAATAAAATACTAATAATCATGTTTTGCATGCAACGAGGTCAGGATGGGGTCTATATGGGGATGGAAAATCCAACCTAACCCATCTTATTGTCACTGTGACTCTTGATTTCATTCTGCTGATCATTATCTTTTACTAATTATTTCTTTGGGAAAATTATAGAAAGAGAAATATTTTATCCAAAGAACTCCTTTGGTATTCTTTTCCAACATTTTCTCCAAATCTCCAGATATGATACGTTTTGCTTCATTGGCTATTGATTCCTTCTTTCCCTCGGCACCATTCAATGAATTTATTCGTTTATTGAAAAAGAACATTTTTTTAATACAGAATTAGGATTTTAATTATTCATTCAGTAAACCTGTATTCATGCCGGGGGATCAATAATCAGCATTAAGGACACCCATAATTGCATTTTCATTTCTTCAGGTGTTGGCAATCATAGTCGGGGACAGGCTGCTCTTCCTACAGCTGTTAGAAGTTTCCTCAATGAAAACAGGTGGAAAATCTATCTATCAATCTATGCAATATGTTATCTATACTGCTTCCTTCCCTTCCATTCCCTTTCCTCCTCTTACCTTTATTGAGGGCATTGAAAACGAGTAAAAAAGTGTAGCCTAGTGCATGAGATACCGGTTGTATGTTTCTAGGAACAGGTCAGCCCAACTGTAAATAATGCCTAAAGTAAAATTTGAAAGAAAGACTCTTTTACTTTAAATAAGAAAATTATATGTCAGCTTTTTGCTTATATATGTCGCATTTTTTTATTTTAAAAAATAAATAGTAAATAATTTGTTCTTGATAGAATTAAAATTTGAACTTTTGTTGCTTTACCTTCACCTACTTTGATTCTTATTTTTTAACATTTGTGGTGTGCTGCAGGTACCGTTTTGAGGAGATGAGACCGGGAGTAATTACAGTGTGGCCCAAGTTTCGTCAAAGTTGATTGACCCCATTACAAACTTGTATGTTGTATGTACCATTTCACAGGGATCATATACTATAGCAGTAGAGAGATTTAGTTCCACATATTTTGGTCTCCCCTGTTGATGTGCAATAATACATCTGTCTTGGCTTTAGAAATTAATTCAGATGGATTTTATTTATTTCAGACATCATGCTTGTTCTATTATTCTATTCAACATTTGCTTGCAATTACGACTTAATCACTAGTTACGGTGGTTGAATTCGCTAAGAAATACGACTCAGTCCACTTTTTTCCTTGTTTAGAATTTAAACATATTAATTATTACAATTTTTTTTATTACGAGGCATGATATTTGCTTAAGAAACTTAGTCTGTTAAGTAAAATACACGTGAAAAAAAAATAATTATTTAAATATACCGACAGCATTATCCAATCATAGAGGTATCTCCAAACAATCAATACAACCGGACAAGATATTCCACATTAATAAAATTAAAAGTCAAAACTACATATGATTTTGCTGGATCTCTCTCTCTCTCTCTCTTTCTGAGAGTTGGTTTTCTAAATGATTTTGCTTTCAAAAAGCACCGTAGCCAGATCCTTTAATATATACTCATCAATTTAATAGGTATAAAAAAAGAAACACATTTTCTTGGTTATTCAATTAATATTGGCCACGTGATTTATTAAAATTATTAAATACGTGTTCGTATCAATTTATTTTAGAAAGACTTTTTTTTTTTTTGACAATTTTCTTTTAGTTGTTTAAAATGAGTAGTTTCCAAACAAACATTAACATGTAAAAGCAAAAGGGTTCAATGATCACTACATCTAAATATTGTCTCAAACTCAACTTTATCTTCATCCGTTATTTTCTAAAATTGTTAATCAAGAACAAAGTTTTCTTAAATTACACGCTAGTTTGGATTGACACACTCACTTGGGTCCAAAAACATTAACTGATAGCCTCATTAGAAACAACAAAGTAGGTTTCCTAATATTGTACTTTACTTAACGAAATTTCCTTGATATTCGCCATGCATGTCTTTATGAAAATAGGTCATGTCCTGGTCTAGAAAATAAATTAAAATGAGTTGAGATTCTATATACGTAAGAATTTCATTCAATTTCACAACATGTACCCATCTTACTATTACCCTTCTAGTTTCTGTGGGGCATTTGCAACAAACTTCACTAATTTGTGGTTCAATAGAAGAAGTATCTCAATTGAGCCATTCTGTTATCCTCCAAAGCCCAGTTCAAATCTTATGGCAAACTTTGGAACTTCTCAGAGAACACCCACCACCACCACCACACCTTCATCACCCTCCTTAGACACTTATGAACCAAAAGGGCCTCATGAAAAGTTGTACACTGATTTCAAAATTTACTGGCCATTCACCATTCCCTTGACTTCGGAAGCAGGAGCAATTCGTGTCATCAGAAACTTGGAGAATCTTGGCTTATACTACATACTCTTTGTGTGGATCATACTCTTCATGGTCCTCATTCCTCACCGTAAGTTGTCTTTGATTTTGTTGGTCATCATGACCTATGTGACAGTCCTTTACTGTTTACTTCTAAGGGCATACCCCAAATCTATTTTCCTTCACAGAACCATCGATAAAAAGTTTGTGTTGGGTTTGCTAGTGTTTGCTACAATGGTGCAGCTGATTTTAACTGAGGCAGGGATTCATCTTGCTGTGACTTTGGCTTGTGCTGTGCCTTTAGTTTTGGTGCATGCAGTTTTGTGGGTTAGTCATCATGCCTTTGAGAATGAGGATGATTCTGGTACCAAAGAACTGGCTCCTCTTGTTGAACATAGTAGATGTACATGTGGAGCCATTGCAAATGTTTAATGTTTAATGTTTGATTTTCAGTGTACATAGTCCACTTCATAGTTTTAAATTGCCATTGCAAATTATAAAAGGAAAAATGTTCATAGTTGTTCTCTCTCTTTCTCTATTTTTTTTTTTTCGTAAATCTCTATTGATTCAAGTAAGTTTTGAATTTTTTTACATTGAGGAGAATAATTACGTATATGGTTCAAGAAAAAAAATATTTTTTATTTTCTTGTTTCCAGAAAATGAAAATATAAAAAATATTTGCTTGATTTTAACTATTTTTAATATTTTAAAAACTTATAAAATATTTTTTTTTATCAATTTTTGAATTATAAGATTATACTTATATTTTTATTAAATAATTTATATATTAAAAGTGGTACACACTTAATAGAGCATGCAATTTCGAATAGAGACTAGTGAGATGGTGATATTATAGCATATACTTTATAAAATATAATTAATATTTTTATAGGTGACAAAAAAAAAGTGACAAACACAAGTTATTAGGCCGGATGCGAATTATGGACTATATCAGGTTCAGTAAAAAACTCATATTTAATTCGACTTTTTAAAATGAATTTTTTTTTCTGGATTAAACTTGAATTGGGCTACGGTAGGATCAAGTTAAAAATGTTAGAATTTTATTTGAGTTTCAAAATTTAAAAATTTAAACCCTATATTTTATCAAATAATTTTAGATTTATCATCTTTAGTTGAGTAAATAAATAATTTTGTTACTAAATTTATATCTCGTTGTTATTTTATTTATTAAAATGAAGAAAATTAAATTAATCTTTAAAATTAATTTTTTTCTCATTTGAATTCCTAATTTAAAGACTTAAGTACTAATAATAACATAAATAAAGATATTATAATGAAAAAATGAGCTAATTTTAAAACCTTAAATAAATTAAAAAAATTTAAGAATTTATTTATAATTTTCTTAATTTTAAGAATTAAAATGATAATGAGATAAAAATTTAAAATTAAATTGACTATTTACTCCCTCTAGTTTCATATTATGCAATGTAATTTGAAAAACAAGTCTCAAATATATCACTTAAATAATATAAAATATTTATCAATTTAGTACAGTTTAAATAATGTCATAATTATTTTAAGTAATCCAAATTAAAAAAATGGACTCATAATTTGAAACGTGGAAGATATGAGAGAAATAAAATTCAATGAAAAAAAATTAAAGTCCCTATTTTTTATATAATTGATCGGTGGAAAGATAGGAAATTAATGAATTACGTGGGTATTTTTTCGTCAAATTCTTTCCTGGGCTGGAGAGAAAATGCAAACAGAGGAAGGAAATTTATAAAAACAAAATACAAATATATCTAACAAAAGACACATGAAATAATCAACATTTTGGGTTGTCAAAATATAATTAAATTTGAATTGATGGCAAACAAATGAAAAGAAGATAGATAGAGTGAATTGAATTTGAAGTAAATAAAATACGAAAATGAATGGAATTAAAATAATGATGTTCATTCCATCTAATTTCATCATTTTGAGTCTTTCTTCTTCAGTTCTTTGTTATCTTCCCAACTCCGAGGTTTGTGACGGAACGTATGTCCGTTTTTGTTTCTATTTTGCTGTAAATTTATCTTTTAAGACTTCTTGCACAGCCAGCTATCTGATTTTCATTCATTTAAATTTTTTTATATTATTTTAGTTTCTTTAATTTTAAAATATGTCATTTTTAATTCTAAGTGTTATTTAAAATATTTT
>JAMLFT010004589.1:0-19201 GCA_026544285.1 Pachyrhizus erosus | reverse complement strand
TAAATTTTTCTAATTTTTTAATAATTAATTTCATATTCTTCTATGTGACATATTTTCACATATCTAAGCTATACGATTTTTCTATATGCATTAACATCCTTTTTTATTGTCTTTAAGTTTGAACAATAAATTTAAATTTATAATATTCGTTATAAAATAATATTAACAATAAAAAATTTTTGATTGATTCATTTAAAAATTTATGATTCACTTAAAAAAACAAAAAGATTTTTTTTACCTTATTACAAAGAAAACATGTAAGATTAAAAAAAAATATGATTAATTATTCTACATTATGTGTGCAGACAATTTTTTTTTAAAAAAAATCTTGAGAGTTTAAATGAAATTATTTAATAGGTATGATATTTATACATTAAATTAAACAGCCATAAAAATTTATTGAAATTTAATCTATAAAATAATTTATTAAGATTTACATAATTGTAAAAACAGAATTTTTTTAAAATTATAAAAAATCTCAATTGAACTAAAAAACCAAAATGTAAACAGATTTGAGACAACAGACGGAATGCTCGTGTGTCGACCACCGTATGAAATTATTCATGGAACAGTTTTTTCACGTGACACACTTGTGTTAGTGTTAAGGTCAGAAAACCCAGACGCGCCACTTAACAGAACAAATGCTTTTACTTAATGCACTTTGAAATTTCGAACAGTGCCAAATAAACTTTCTTTTATATGATTTTGTAAGAGACGCTTGCTTGTCGTTTTTAATTGAATTGCGTTTCTTTGAATCATCTTTTGTGTATTTTGTGCTAATGAATATACGATGGAAGGTTGTTGAGTTGGTTTAGGTGTTAATTACAATCACCCAATGGTGTTGTTTATTTGCTTTGGGAGAAAATTGTACTTAGGTATAAATAATGAAAATGTCTTAATTTTTAATTGATGAAAAATAACATATATTGCAACATTGCCACTCGTCAAGTTTTGATTGAATTGGTCACGGATTCAAAATGAATAATAATATAAAGTGACTACAAAAGAGAATACAGATAGCCAGCTGCATGTAATAGGTGCTCATGAGTCTCTTTTTGTTCATTCGTCAACTACTTTAGAGTTTATATTAATCACGCCAATAATAAAATTAACATAGGGACAAACATATTTATCCAACACACTAATCAGCCCAACCATCTCATTATGCTTTGATTAAACCAGTTCTGAAACTCATGCTCCTTTCTTTTGATCTATTAATTCATCATTTTTCCATTTAATAGGATCCCAAGTAACATAATTGCAAAATTTAATAACAACTTAAGTATATTGGTAACTGTAATTATTATATTTACCTGCATCAGTTGCAAGCATAATCATTCCATGTTTTTAGTTTTTAATCCAATCCAATCTATCAACTTATTTACTGCCATCCTCTCCCCCAATTTATCACAAGCATATGTAATTCTCTCAAATAACCCCTATACATTATTTCATTATTAACAACACGATTTGAAGCTTGCTTGCTTGAAGAAATGGAACCTGATGCTATTTGTGCACCTATCACTTTGTGAACAAGAATGACAAACGGGACTTTTTAAGCACTCATAGGAAAAAAAAGAAGATAAAATACATTTGTATAAGTTAAAATCATCTTGGGTGTGTATTTTAGTTTGTAGAGAAATTAAATGTAAGACCTTTATAAAAATTAATTATATAAATTGATTTTAGCTTTCACTGAAAACTCAATTTTTAAAAAAAATTTCATATCTGAATTTTTTTTTATTTTTATAAAACAGTTTATCCCAATAAAAACTTAATGTATTGACAAAGCACTAAGTGGCTGTAGGCAGAATCCCACTCCCCCAGTTAGATGGACCTCTGCCAGTTTTAGGCCCAATGGTAGAAATTTGAATCCTTTCTGTCTGCAATGGTTAATTTGCATAGGACCAAATGTGGGATAAAATAAAGAATAATGGTTAAGAGGCTCAAAATGGGTTCTCAATTTAGATACCCTTTTTGTTTAGAAGCCAAACTATGGTAATATGGGTATGGTATAGGATGAAGCATAATAGTGGGAGAGGCTAAAAATGGGTTCTCATTTTAGACACCCCTTTGAGGTAACAAACCAAATAATAGATATTTATATAGTACTAGAATGTGTATGGTATGAATTTCAGAAAGAGTAGGTGGTTGATGAGGATGATATTAATTAAACTTGACATGTGTAAGTGGGACTATTGATTGAGTAGCTTAAGAGCATAGGATGTGGAGGAGACAAAGCAAGTGCTGAAAGAAAATGTAATCAAGTGAGAGTGTGAGCCACACTTATGGATGGTAGCTAGCTATGTCTGATTCAACTGAAAAGGACTTGTGATTCAAGTCAAGTCCAACATAACAAACTTCATTACATTATTGGGCTTGGGCCCATTTGTGCAACGGCACTCTCAAGCTAACGCTGTTATTTGAGACTTTGACATGGTGGGGATGTTAGGACGCCGTTCCATTTGAACAGGGTCAATTCAATGACAAATAGGTTTAGTACATCCAGGTCCTCAACTGTTTAGAAGTTTTACTTCTGTCTTTAAACTAAAATAAATTATAATTAGATTTTTTATCTTTTACTTTTTTTTTTTATAATTGAATCTTGGAACGAGTAAAATTGTTACAATTTTTTTTTTTTAACGTCTCTCACAAACTAATTTTAGAGTTCTAATTATTGTTTTTCATAAAAAAAATCAAGGATGCAATTACAATTTGTTTTTTTTTTAGCTTAAAAACTGCTTAAAATCTTTTAAAATTTCAAGAAACTACTCAAATGTTACAATGATGAAATTATATTTTTTTATTTTAAAAACCTGATTAAAATCTTTTAAAATTTTCAAGAAACTACTCAAATGTTACAAGGATGTAGTTACATCTTTTTTAGTTTAGAAACCTGATTAAAATCTTTTAAAATTTTCGAGAAACTACTCATATGTTACAAGGATAAATAAATATTTCGTCCGTGTTGAATTTTAAATTTTTGAGTTTGAATCCTCTAATGATTTTTTGCCATTATTGGTGATAATTAATTTTTCTGAGATTAAATTTTTATCATTTTGTTGTAGTTCTTCATAAAATTTAATTATTAACAATAAAAATAACCAACGATTCAAAATGGATTTTTAAAAAAAAAAAAAAACTAAAACATAAAATTTAAAATTTCACAATGACTGGAAACTTATTTAACTCTAATAAACCTTACAAATACGTGGCATGCATTTTATAGTTGAACCAAACCAATAGTGTTGGGGTCCACACGTGGCCAAGTGAGGTTGATAATTAATGCAGCTAGTAGAGAGACCCGTCACATGACACAAGTATCATGTATGTACCCATCACACACTCCCTAGCACACTGTGCACCTTCGTTCACGTGGGCCTTAGTTCCTTGCCTTCCATTTCATGTTATGGTTATTGGTTGATCTAATCTCATCATCATCACAGCCGTCTTGGCTCTCTCTATCACTCTCTGAACCCTTCAGTGAGACATAAGCTATATAGTCATTGGTATGGTTAGTTAGTTAGTGAGTGGAAAATGAAATTTGGTTTGGAGTTTGGAGTTTGGACACTTTGTTTTTTGTTTGGTGGAAGCTTCATAATTTGTGCCAGCTAATCTCATTCACCCCCATTAAATTATTCTTTTGCTGAAAAGTCGTTTCTTTTCTTTTTGTGCTTTTCCTTCCCAATTATTTTATGAACTCTAACTCTGTCTGCTTCATTCGTCTTTGGCCCTCACTGGAAAGTAGTGGTACTTAAATGCCATTAAAAGTTAAGTGGTCTTTGGAAGCATGATACAGGTGGTGTGATCTACAACCCCTGGACTTTGATCACTCTTGTTTGTTTGCTTTGTCTTTGATGATTGGGGTTATCATTTAGGACTTCGGAGTTTGCACAAGTACAAAAAGCAGATAAATGATGCCCATACTGTGGAAAGGTGAGGTGGGAACTCAAGTTAAGGAGAGAATCTGAGAATGAGTGCTCTCTCACTCTCACACCACATGCACATATCCCTCATATGCCTTTACTCATCATTTGCTGCAATTTTTCTAAGTCTTCTTTTTGTCCCATTGTGACCATTTTTTACTCCTCTTGCAATTTCCATTGAGATCCGTAGAATGATTGTTTTCCCCACTGCTGCTTCTTTGCAGGACATGACTCTTTGTCTTTGGGGGTTATATAGGGTTATGGCTGAGTAGGAATTTGTTGTTGTTGCAACCATTTTTTGAAGAAAAGGTAAACCCATTTGTCCTTTAGGTTGTTTGAGACTAAAGATTGATTCCTTTTATTATTATTTTTCTTTCAAATCTATCTGATTTGTTGTTTCCCCAATTTATGTTTGTTAACATTCTGTGTTTTTGGTGTTATTGTGAATTGTCTTTATATTGGCTCCTTGTATTTATGCACAGTTTTTGTTTTTGACTTTTATTTATGCCTTTTCTCTCTGCCGTGTAAGCAGATGGGGGAGACAGTAGCTTCCAATTCTTCTTTGCAAGTGTCTGTTTCATTTGGTAGATTTGAGAATGATTCCTTGTCTTGGGAGAAATGGTCTGCTTTCTCACCAAATAAGTACTTGGAAGAAGTTGAGAAGTGTGCCACTCCTGGATCAGTTGCTCAGAAGAAAGCTTACTTTGAAGCTCATTACAAGAATGTTGCAGCTCGGAAAGCCGAATTGCTGGCTCAAGAGAGGCAGATGGAGAAAGACTCTCCTAGATCACAAGATCAAAATGGTGAAGATCGGAGTTTTAACACTTGTGAGACTTATGCAGAATGTGATAATACTCCAGGTTCTAGTGAAGGGGTTAAGGTTAAGCAAGAAATCAATTCAACTGGTGAGATTGTTAGGACCGATGTGAGAAATTTGGAGGAGGATGTTGCAGTTTCAAGAGATTATCAAGGTTCGTCAGTTGAGGGAGAGATAGAGAATGAAGAACTGGATAGCAGATTGGGTAGTTCCCACGTAGATAAACATGAAGAAGTTGTCTGCGTTAAACATGGAGGAAATAAAGAAGAAAGTTCTAACATTGAAGCTGAAGATGTGAAGGAAACACATAATGTGAACAAAGAGCTTGCAAAGGCTTCCGAAATTGAAGCAAAATATGTGACATTGGATCATCCAAAGGTATCTAAGAAGGTATGCATTAATTCATGTATTCAACAAATTTGTGATCACTGGAAAATTTGAGTGGTTAAATAATAATTAACACCACTTCAATTTGGCTATTTGGTTACCCATTATTCTATTTTTCACCATCTAGTTTGGACAGGTTACCCCTGTGACCAGAGAAAGCAATGCAACAAAGGCAAAGAAGAAATCAGTGCTACCTACATCTAAGCCGAAGGCATCCCAAATTTCCACCCCTAGAAGTTCAAAGCCTACATCAACTCCCACCAAAACATTGGCATCTACCTCTTCAACTAAAAGGGGAATTTCTCCATCAATATCTGGGAGGAGAATTACTTCCAGTGCGGAGAAGAGAAAAGTTCCTAATAAATCTTTGCACATGTCCCTTACCTTCGCTTCAAGCCAACCTGATCCTGCTCCACATACTACAATGAGGAAATCTTTGATTATGGAGAAAATGGGGGATAAGGACATAGTCAAACGAGCATTCAAGACTTTCCAGAACAATTTCAATGAGCCAAAAACTTCTGGTGAAAACAAATCATTGGGAAATGAAAAGGTGTTTGGAAAAGCACGGACAACTGTTTATTGTTGATAAATGGTTATGTATACCAGTAGAAAATCACTTTCATTTGAGAATGTTTGCTTATATTTTTCTTGAGCAGGTTCCTTCAAAGGTAACAGAGCCAAGGAATCCAACATCTATAACTTTGCGAAAGGAAAATAGACAGTAAGTTTTTGAATCTGCATTATGAATTTGTTTCTTGTTTGCATGTATTTCATTTCCTCTATGTAATTTATGTAACTTTGTTTTTAACCTCTTTCATACCGATTATTAATCTCTACATGATTTTGCATATGGTTGAATGCTTAAAACAATCATCTGATTTGAGACCATTTTTTTGTTGGTTTTCTGTGGGACAGTGTTAGTAATGGGAACAATATATAAATGTGAAAAAATGAGGAAGCATAAACAATCATCATATGTATTATATAACTGAAATAAGTCGTGATTTTACATTATAGTAATACCTGGCTTACATACAAATTAACCATATGACAATACTATGAAAACAGCCCTAGTTTGTTATTCAACTGGAACTTCCTTCTACTGCCAGATTTGATGCAATGTGCTTTTGCTTGCCATTGTGTCTGTCAATTTATCTTATAACTATAACAGTGAGTTATTAACTTATGCCCAATCATTTTAACACCAATTATAGAAGGATTCCATTTTTCCAGGTTGCAGTGCACTTTTTCCAAAGGCTTTTCCCCCTAATAGATGAAAGGGTAGTCTGGTGCTATGTGTGGGGTCGGTAGAAGTTGAACCCACTATGTGAGTGTATATTAGACAGCCTTACCTTGCATTTGCAGCAGGCTGATTCTATGACTCGAACATGTGACCTTTAGGTCTCAAGGCAACAATTCCTACCATTATGCCATGGTTCCCCATCCCCCATTTTCCATATCATATTTTATAATGTTGAAGTAAAATATTTTGTTATTTTTGGGTTCAAAGTAGGGTTCATGAAGATGGACCCAGGGGAATCCTGCGAGAGGCCACGCAAGGAAGGGTGTGTGGACTGCATTGCTTGGTCTGAACCTATGCATTCTTCTTGCATGTCCCATGATTCACTCAACTGAGCTATTTCAACATGATTATTTAAGTAAAACTTTGATAATGTACTAATAGTGAAAGTATGGACAAATTTAAATCATGCTTGGAGAATTGTTAGTGGGGAAGGGAGAGAATTGGTTTCTGTGATTGAGGGAACATGAAAATCATCATCCATACTCGTTCAGGAAGACCATTGATTATCACCCCCTCCTTCCTAATCAGAATACATACCATAATATACCATAAACTATATTGTGATGAATGTTTAAGGAGTTCAATTGCATGTAAGCTTATGCTGTTGAAGTTATTATTAAATAGGTCATCTAAGGTTGACAGTACGGATAAAAGAAGTTGGGATGCTGTTCGAACTGCTTTCAGTCTAAAAAGTGACGTTAAAGCAGAGAAAGGAAAAGAGGTATGGACTGACCCTTGATGCACATCTATACAATCTAGCATCTAAGATCAATGGTTCTCATGAGATTTTGAAATTACTATTTTATTTTCACTGACCAAAATATGCTCTTTGATTTTTTGTATTTTAATCAGTTTCCAAGAAAAATAGATGAAAAATTTAATGCAAAAGCGGTAGAAAGAACACAATTGAAATCAAAGGTACTCTTTCCTTCTCTTGCCATTGCTTAAGTGTGTCTACATATATTTTTTAAGTTTTAGTGTATTAGACATAATTGTTTAAAGATGGCCAAATGATAATTGTATAGAGTGGGTCATCGTAAGTTATGAGCTCTTTGATGCTATTAGTATCTATATAATATGCAATAGAGGCATGTCTTAACATTGTTTTCTTTTGACACAGGAGGAAAAGATAAAACATAATTCCAAAGCCACACCCTTGCCTGCTTTTCACCGGGGTCAGAAAGCATCAAAAAGCCATCCAGAAAAGGTATGCTACTGTGCATTGTAAAATATTATCATTACTGGGTCAACCAGTGGGCTAAGGACTAAACTATAGTGAATCTTTTTATATATGAATAGTAGTTTGTCAAGATTTACCTGGCAATTTTTTCTTTATGCTTAATACTTAATTTTTAATTGATGTCAGTCAAAACTTGTGTTCTACAACTCAATAGTTCGGTGATTGTAGGAAAGTAAGGGAGCAACAGTGTAATTTTGTTGTCTTATTTTGCTCTAAAAAGCAAACTTATGTTCTGCCAAATGAGCATAGTGATTCAGTAGTTGGTGGTGGGTCACACAAGAGATAATGATGAAAGTTCATATGGTCCACATTCCACATTTTAATATCATTTCAAGGACTACACCACCTGTAGAATATTTATGTTTGGTAATATATTTTACCTTTCTATTAAGTTGTCTAATAATGCCAGTATATTTTCTTAAATTCAGTACAACAAAAATTGTCTTTTCCCACTGGGTGGGGTCAGCTACTTGAATTAAATTATGCTATTGTGTAACAAATGGACAATCTAAAATCTTGGGAAATCTAAGAGGCATTGGAGTTATTTTTCCATTAAGATTTAATTTCCTTTTAGATAAATCATTTAGACTATAGGTTATTTTCCATTTTAAAATTATATTTATTATGTCCCATTGCATTAGATGTGAAGCATAATACTACCTATGCTGCTTTGGGGATTTTTAGCAGTGATTCCTCTGGAGCCCCTTTTATTAAAATAATTTAGAGAGCTTCAAATTTCATTACCGTACTATACAATAATACAATAATTATATACTAATATACCTACCAGCAAAAAATGAGGAAAACAAAACAGCATTAAAGAATGGAAAGGAAGTCTTGAGATAGGAAGCATTTTCTCAATAATTCAAATTGTAGTTGAGCAATCATGTCGTGTTAAATCTTTTCATCAACTATGGAGAAAGTCTCTGCTATATTGACTGCTATTTTGTTTTGTCTACTTATGCAGGGGGTTGTTAAGGTTGAAAAATGGAGGTAGTATAAAATCAAGAAAAGATGAGGTTGAATACATCAGCGGGCGTGTAAGATCTGTATGTCCGGAGGAAATGCTTATGGCTACAACTCAAGTCACGCTATGATATTTTAGTTTAGTCTGCAACAGGGGAATAATTATCTAGTCATATAGGACTGTAGGAGCTTATGAACAATGTGAGGAGGAAGGAGTAAAGCATCTATTATTGATAATAAATTTCTTGTGAGAAAAAATATTGTATAACTACATTGTCTAATATGAGAAATGCGTGCATTTCTAATAATTTGGTTGCATAGTTTCCGTTCTATAGGATCTTTGTATTTTTTTTTTGGTGGGATCAAGGGAGATACCCTTGGGACCCAAGAGGGAACATAAAATGGGGATACCTACACGAGCAATAACTCTTGCACTTCACAATTCTGCACATTAGTTCCACCTGAATTTAGTTTCAGGTGTTTATAGCGTGGACTAATGAGTGTGCAGGTGTATAGTATTGCTGGATGTACTAAAATGCTATAATGAATGTATGATTGTCAATGAAAAGTGAAAACCACCCAAGCCGAAGAAGAAAAAAAAAAAAAAAAAAGAACTTTGTTGAGATCATTATCCATTGGAATTTATTTTATGGATATCGGGAATATGGTTATGCCAAATTTACTTTTTCGTAGAGTTGTTGACAGCACATCTTATTTGGTGAGAGGTTGGTAGTAATCTGATTCAATCTCCTGAAGCAAAAATAAAATAACATTATTTATGACATGATTTTCGTTGGCTCATGAAGTCAACTTTTGT
Source organism: Pachyrhizus erosus (assembly GCA_026544285.1). NCBI lineage: Eukaryota > Viridiplantae > Streptophyta > Magnoliopsida > Fabales > Fabaceae > Pachyrhizus > Pachyrhizus erosus. The sequence continues at coordinate 9,742 of JAMLFT010004589.1, read as the reverse complement.
TTTGCACTATACTTGTTCTCTTGTGACCTGTGATCTATATGAAGTCAACGTTGGAATCGTATCTGAAAAAATTTAAATAAAATCTTATTAATCCTAAAACACAAATTACAAGAGTATATACAACAGGAAAAGGTACAAGAATACAACCAAGTTCTACTTGATGCTTAAGGAATCCAACAATGATATACACCAGAATTAAAATTTGCTTGGAGCTATTGACACGTACATTTAGACGTTTAATACTGGAAAAATGTTAAAGCCTTAAAGATGGTTTCGGCTTTTGAATTGTAAAAGCTTAGCCTGCTTTCACAATATTTCTGAACATCCAATCGTGACACAACACAATGCTAGTCTTTTCAGTTGAAGTCCATTCTAAGCTCTTTTAAGATTTGGTATGATGAAACAACAAAACTCAAATCTTTCAGAAATCTGATTTAAGGGACTTTAGCCCCTTCATCCAATAGCATAAGTGGAATAATTTTTGGAGTTATCTGATGTGATATGTTCCACCAGTTTGAAAATTACAGAACTAATTTGTATTGGTGTCAGCCACTCATAATGATGACTACCCAAAAATTGCCTTGGGAGGTTTCCTCTTCTGCATGTCACGTGCAATCTCAATGCAAGCTTGATCAACCATTCCCAGAAAATCCTTCACCATGACAAACAATTGAAGATTGTCTTCTGCAGTCTCTTTTGAAGTTCCTCCTTGATAGTAGTGTGTTGTTTTCTTGATAAGCTGCAACAAGCTTGTTTGCTTCTCCCTAACTAATTTCAACTCTTCTTTAGCATTTCCAAGAAAATGATCCATTTCTCTTACGAAATATCCTCCTTCATCATTTCCACACAAGGAAAGAAGTTCTTGGATTTCAACTAACCGGGTTGAGAGGGCTGAGATTGAACCAACTAAATTGTTAAAATCTATTTGTGCTGCTTTCTTAACATTGGATAACTCAGAACTGATTCCTCCTACAATTGGCAATCCTAATGTTACATATTCCCTTTCTATCAGTTCATTTGAAGCAACATTGTTCTCATAGTTTCCATTGCTGTTGCTGCTGCTCCTACTACTGCTCCTGCTCAGGCTTGCATTGCGGTTAAGAGCTACCCGTTTTCCCTCCAAACGAACTACCTCTTCAACCACAAAGTGAAGTAATGTGGTTTTTCCATTGGTGCTCTTGACATCAGAGAGCTTCCTTAAAGAGGCCAAATTGAAAGCTTGAGCATTACCTCTTGCAGTTCCTGCATTCATTCGATTTCCTGCCTTAAGCACTGCCTCAAGGAGCTTCACAAAAAGTCCTTTGCTTTTAAGCTCCTTACACGCCAGTTCAATGGTCTGCAGAGAGTCCTTGATTTCTTGAATCTCCGAGTCATAGTTCAACCTGAATAGCATGGCATTCAAGCGCTTGAAAGCTGAAGGAACGGCTTTGAGGATGTTATAAAGGAATGACTCAGCTGCTGCAAGTTTTGCTGGGTCTCCTTTGTATTCAAGGATAAGAGATTGCTCTTCTTCTGTTGGGGAAACTCTAGAAAGCTTTTCAAGGGTCTCTGCATTGAGGCCCTTACCATTAGTGAGTGCATCAAGAATTTCTCCTTGTGTGTCTGCGAGAGATTTCAGAACAATAGCAATGTTCTGAGATTTTCTGGGGTCAAGAAGGAAAGTTTTTGCTGATGGAGCTGAGGCATCCTTGCTAGGAATGACTGAGTGATTCTTTCCTTTGGGAGATCTTCGGTTGGTTGCAACATAACCGAAGAGAGCTTCCATAAGATCTTGATCAACCCTGAAGCATTGTTCAAAAGATTGGGAAGATCAGTAAAATCTAATCTGGAATGATCAAAACACACATTTATTTTACAAAATTTAACACATGAGGGATTACCTGAAAGAGCCACGATCAACTTTGTCCCAAACCATGGAGTGATCAGCATTATTAGTATTCACCTTATCCCAATGCAAAGGCTTCAGCTTCACTTGATCATTGCTGGTTTCTGGCATGCCTTTTCCTGAAGAGTTTTTTTGCTTAATAGCTGGCATTTCAATGGGAGCAGGTGGTGGTTTTGATGATGTTGGAGGAGGTGGTGCTGGACTCCTTCTAGCTGGGATTGGGGGAGGGGGAGGCGATGGCACAGGATTTTTCGTTTTGGAAACCGCTGAAAAAGTAGAGGATGATGGTGTTGACGGTGAAATTGGAGGGGGTGGAGTTGATGGTTGAGTTGGAGAGTCTGGTTTCTGAACATCCTTGATAACAACCCCAACTGATGCAGGAAGAGTAGAAGTAGGAGCAGAAACAGAAGCTGAAGGAGGAGAAGGAAGTGGTGAAAATCTATATGGCTCATCCTCTTCTGGAGATATATTTAAGTGGGAAGTTGAAGATTTCCCTCTAAGTAGAGGAACCTCTTGGATGGACTTGGATTTTTTCACTTGATTTTCATCATGACTATCTTCTTTTTCTTTGTTTCTTGGACTACCCATCACTTCCTTATGTAAATCCTTGTTAGAGTTCTTCCCTTGAAGCTTTCTCCAATAAATCACATCCAAACCATCCTCATCAACAATTAACCCCCTCACATTCCCATCAATTCTCTCAAACACATTTCCCTGAGGCACAACACGGGTATCTCTACCAGAAGCTGTGTTACTTACCTCCTCTCTCTTTCTCTTTCTCGCCCTCAAGCACCTTCGAACCAAAAAGAAAGCTAAACCACAAACAACTATGGTGCTGGCTGCAGTTGCAGCCACCGCCTTCGCTATGTTACCATTCGATGAACCACGGCTAGGTGTTATGTTACCAGTTGGCAGTGGTGGTTGCTGTTGTGGTTGTGGTGATGGCTCAGGTTGTTTTGTTGCTGATGTTTCATTTGGATAGAAAGTTTCAATGTTCTGAGGAGGAGAGTTGCCGGTTTGGCAATGACAAGTAGGTATTGTCAAACTGTGCAAAAGTAAAACAAAAACAAGACTCATAAAAGGCCATGATTGAAGCATCGTATTCAAAGCCATGAGGCAAGTAGAGGAAACGAGGATTCAGAAAACAAATATGCTCTTCTGCCTTTTCTTTTCATTGATAACTGTAAGTATTTTTGTCCTTCTTTGTCTTAAGCTACTTGGTTTTGTTGGCTGACAGTTTCAAACAGCGGAAGCGGTTAATTCTTGTTGGTCTTCTTGGTATTGCAGTTGAGGGACGATTTGGTACTTTCATTGGAAGAGTCGGTGTTGGTGTGAGTCATAAATGGAGATGCAATGCAGCTGGGTTGAAAGGGCAAGGTTTACTTTGTCAAACGTGAAGTGAACACACGTATGAAGTGGTGCTATCAATGATTCAATGCATTTTGGTTTTGCCAAGAATTTGTCGTACAGTCTTCACCATTTTGACTTGGTTGTGATGTGCAACTTAAGAATTAACAACTCCTATTAAACTATGGATTGTGAAGGTTTAAAATAAGCAGAATGGGAACCAATTCCATTATGAAACTTTTTGTAGCAAAAAATTAGTTGTGATTTAATAGTCCTGGTGGAGCCATTGCGAGTATTTAATGTTGAGAATTGAGTAAAGTGGCTCACCAAATTGGCTTTTAGTTGGGACAATGCAATGGCCTCACAAAAAGGCATTTTTGCCCATTTCTTTTTGCTTTTGATTAAAAGTTTCCCTTGGATTCTGTTCTTTTCCTTGCTTGGACGGTCATGAGGATTATTATATGGTCATATTTGTTTGTTAATCTAATGCCTCAGTACTTTCCATTATGTCTCACCGGTTTTCTTAGTTTGCACTCTAATGTCAAATTTAGCCCCACGGATTGTTTGGTTTGTTTATTTCGTTGTTTGTAATTATCTAGAATGAAGAAGTAACATTTTGCATTAAAATGTTTGTAACCCAACAAAATGAATATTTAATTGCCAGTCTTATCATGATTGTATATAATTTTAAAAAATTCTTCTTTATATGTAACTTTTTAAATCAAACCATTTGAGTGAAATTGTATTTAAATTTTTTACGTAAAATTTTGAATTTGAGTTTTGTAGAAAAAAAAATTATTTTTTTTTATTAAAGTAATTAGTCAAGTCTTGTAGTAAAAATTATGGCTAAAGTGGTAGATGCTTCACATTTATAAGACGTTGTCTAAAAAATATATGATTTTGTAATTTATATTATTTCTTCAGTTAATATATTAATTTTTTTATGAAGATTTATTTATATTAGAGATCTCACATTGACTAGTAGTATGATCAAATTAGTATCTATAAGTATGAAATAATTCTCATTAAACAAGTTGATTTGTAGGATTGAGTTAAAGTCATAATTCATAATTTTAAAATAGTATTAGAGTATATTCTAATGAGTCTTGTTGAGCTTATCATGTCACTCACTATTAGACCTAGCGAGTCTTGTTGAACTTATCATATCATTCACTATTAGACCTAGCGAGTCTTGTTAAGCATATTAAGTCATTTGTTATTGAATTGTTGTCGAACAACTCACTATTGGGCCATTATTAAACCACTTATCAGGCTATTATTGGACCACTAACAAATGTCTAGTCTTGTAAACTTCACAATCAAAATTAGGGTTGAAAATAGGTCTGCTCAAACTTTGCAAAAATAGATTTGGTGTGTTATAAAAAAAATTAATGTTTAGCCTAGCCTATTATCCTATCGAATGTTTTTTTTTTTACCTGGTCTAGCCTTTTTAAAAGCTTAACCTAATTTATTATCCTAATTCAGTGCCTTTTTTTATAAAAAAATAATAATAAATTGGTTTTTATTTAATTTAGATGTCATCATTACATATTTTTTAGTCATGAGACAAACTTAATAAGTTATGAAAATAAAATTTATTTTAATAATGACTTATTTTGTATCACAAATATTTATTTTATTTATGATAGGAGATTATTAACTTATTAAGATTTAAATAAAAATATAATATGCATATTATTTTTTATTATTTAAATGAATAAATATATTGACCTATTAAGTTTAATAGGCTTTTTAGAAGTCCAAATCTAGCCTATTTAACTAAGTAGACTTTTTTTAAAAGTCTAAACTTAACCTTTTTATTAAATAGGTTAGATCAAGTCAGACTTTAAGCCAAATCATGGGCTCATGTCAAGTGTCTAACCTATTCTCAGTCTTACTTGAGATGACTAGTTCTCGATGTAAGAGGAGTATGTTAGAGATCTCAAATTGACAAATAGTATGACCAAATTAGAATATAAATGAGAGACAATCTTTATCTTATAAACTAGTTTTATAAAATTAGATTAAACTCATAATCTATATTTTTATTTTTTAATATTAAAATTAATTTTGATAAGTTGAATCTTTCCATAACCATGCAATTACCTAAATTTCATGCCTTAAACAATGAACATATTAGTTATTGTGTTAAAGACTCCATGATTTTAACAATTTTTTAAATATTTTATTTATGTACAAAAAATCTAATTTAAGATGATTATTCTGGTAGTCTAAACTGAAACAATTTAAAAAAATTAAAATAAAAAATAATTTTTCAGGTTTCACATCCACTTTTTTTTATTTTTCTTCCTTTATTTGACACAGAAATTTCTTTTTGTGTGGATATTACACGGGAAGTATTAGCTTTACATACTCTAACATTATTTTTTCATTATTGAAATTCATTTAAGTCTCACTGAATATATCTATCAGTCACATTCTTCATTGAATGAGTTTTATTTTCAAACTAGTAAATCTCACATTAATTCCAACTGATAAAAAAAAGTGAATTGAAAAAAAAAATTAAAGAATATGTTAATGCCCTTCCTTTTTGTTACACTATCAATCACATTTTGAATTCTCTTTTCTTCTTTCTTTTCTCTTTTTAGTGTGCATATCTCAATTCTCAACAGTCAACTAAAGCTATGAGAAAATCATATATTACAAAAATAAATAAATAAATAAAAATAAAGAAAGTTTGACGTCGACCACGCGCTTTCTTACTTGTTCCGTTAAAATACACGATTCGTTCAAATTTTGGAATAAATTGAGTTATATGGAAGTGACGGCAAATACAAATTTAAACAAGATACCTGTGCAAGTGTCGCGTTAAAATTGGCGTTAACGGAAAATGTCAAGTTCTGACTAGCCTATAAATGTGAATAGAAAACCTCAGTGGGTAAAAGATAAAAGCCTTATCCATTATCTATGGTCATAGCCTTTTGACTTTGAAAAGGCTTTAATTGAAGAGAAAGATAATGACACTAGAATTTTGGACATAAATTAATACCAAGATTTTGTCAAAATGTTTGTAGGTTTCTTTAGAATTATAAATTTTAATTTTAAGTTTGTTATGCAAATTTTGGAAGGGGTGGATTTGATTTTTATGGGACTGGAGTTACTCAAAGAATTATGTGTAACATACATGGACAATAATTTGATGACACTAACTAGTTCTTGTTTATTTTTGTGACAATTTGGTTCATAATTGAAATGGTGTTGAATTTTTATTCTGACATGAAATTAAAAGGGTGAGTCAACTGCTATAGGTTGGTTGGTGATCGACTGAATAATTAACTTAGTGAGATATGTTTGATAAATAAATATATCTTTTAGGATCCGTTTGTTATAATAGAAAAGGAAAGAAATGGTTTTAAATTTGAAGTATATTTATTTTTTATCCTTCATATTAAAATTGATATATATAATTCCTATAATTTGATAAAAAGAAATTATTTTAATTCATTTATCTAAAAGTCTTTTATCCAAATATTATCAAGACAAATATTTTGAAAGCAAAAATTACATGTGATAAAGTGTTTCTTTTTTATATAAAAATGATTAATTCAAACTTAAAACTTCACTTAAAAAATCAAATTTAGAACTATTTTGACCAACGAGTTAAGAATGTAAAAATTAAAATAAATTTTCATGTAAACCATCAATAATTCCTATTGAGTTTCAACAAAAAAACTAAAATCAACTTCTTTTAAATTTTAAGAGATAAAAAAATAATTTTAAATTTGAGAATAAAAATAAAATTACTTTAACTGTAAGAGATTACACACATATTTAGGTCAATCTTTAAAATCAAAGATAAAAAATAATGTGATAATTTTGTAACTAAAAGTAAAAATAAAAAATAAAAATAGAAGAATACACAGCTAGCCCCTATGGCTTAAAAGAAAAAAGGAAAAAGAAAATACAAAGAAGAATCATATATTTTCTGCCGAAACTTTAATGGCCACACTCTTTACTTTTATTACAATATAGATCTCATGAAGGCCCCGCAAGGAGTACGACCCGTAGCGTAGTTAGATATATGTATATGGAAATTGAAAAAGACAAATATTAGATACATTATTATGGATATTATTACTATTTTTTAATTAATTTCTTTGTAATAATAATTGTAATTCATTTTAGTTAGTATGAGACTTGTAGACTTTATTGTACCCTCCACAACTTTTCAAGTTAAATAACTAAACATTTTAAAAGTGGGTCATCTTACAAACTTTACTTTTGCTTTTTTTTTTTTTTTTTATTGTTCCTTTGTTCAACTGAAAGACCTAACATCTTTGAGTTTGTATTTTTCATTAAGGTACTTGAAATTTAATATTTCTAATTAAAATAAAATTGTGAATCGCAAATTATGGGGTTATGAAATCCAGGAGTTACGAAATTGTTCTTCTCTAACCTATCTAATAAACTCCCCGGAGAGAATCGTGTTAAAAATGTCACGTTAGATAGGACTAGGAAGATTAAAATAATATTCTTTATTAGATTTAGACAATTTTTATCTTTAGAATTAGTTTTTACAATCAGGTCCATTCATAATATGATATAAGAGTTTATCTAATGTTAGTTTATTTATTAGATATTTTAGTTTTGTAATTATATTTTTAGATATTAAGTTTTCAGTGTAAAGAAAAATGTGTTGAAATATGTAGGATAGTTAGAAATAAAACAAAAATACTCAAACGTTTGGACAATCCTCCAACCTTAAGTTAATTTTTTAATATGACAGAATATTGATGCTTGTGAAATTAGACACTCAAGAATATTTATTGAATACCGTGACATTTACTAACAATATCCTCGTATCACCCCTTTACAGCTTTTACCCTGCACATCCACTACACAAAATTTAGTGATGCAAGATATTTTTTTTTATTAATATTGAGTTACAAAAAATTTAGTAACAATCTTTTAAATTACATATTAAGTGTTTTGTCACTAATTTTAATTTTTCTTGTAATAATTGTAGTATTTTTCCTTTTTCTATTTGTTTTTCCTGTAAATTGTAGAATAAAATAGCTCTGGATTTAGAGAAGAGGCTGTTCTGTTTAGTATTGTGAATGTTAATGGAAATCTGAGACTTTTGCGTATATATATTGATTGTAGATTTTATTCTTAGAATTGAGATTTGACTTTTCTTAAGAATTTTGGTCATCTCACTTTTTTTTCTTATTTGCTAACCCCACTCACTCCCAAATTTGAAATCATTTATTAATAATGTTTTTTATAAACATTTATTGATAAGTTTGAATAGTATGTTTCTGAAAGATAACGACTGAGATGGAATTTGCTTCCGATTTTAAACTTCAATTGCTTTTGATTTAGAAAATAATTATTAATGCATCCTTTAACTAAATTAAACGGATGGCATCATAAATTTGACAATTATTGAGTATGGAAAGAAAGCAACCCAAGTGTCGTATAGAGATAAAGTAGGATAAGGATACACTTTGGTTTATCTTTTCCTTTTCTAATTTCGACTTGGACTTTATTGAATAAAAGTCTTAGAGTTAACTCCGTCGAAGGTTGTCTTCATTATTAATTTATTTTGTCAATTTTATTAATGCTAGATTCAAGTCAATGAAACACGTTCATATTTCTGTATGTATGTCCAAGCTGTGTAATTACAAATGGAAATTGGATGGAAGTTTTATAGTTTTTGAATTTGTCTTTTTTTTTAAAATAAAAAAGTAAAAATTTATTTTATTTATTTGATATAGGTCTTTTTATAAAGTTTCATATGATATTTAGGTCAAAAATTTATTTGAAAATATATTTGATAATAGAGTAAGTTCAATTATCTTTTGTCAAGGACTGTAAGTAAGATCATTATTATTTTTTGACTGAGTATGATATTGATACAAAGTGTTTACTTTAAAAAATAGTAACACATATTTATCAAAAATTATAATAGCACATTAGGTGAGTGTTATTTTTTTGACATAATTTATTTCATATTCAATGTCAAGATTAGAACTCTAAATCACTTGGTAAAAATATATAATTATTATATTGTCTTATCCTCTTATTTTAAAATATTTAGTCAATATAACTTAATATTGTTAATGTAAATTACACTTCCTTCTCTTTAGAGTTTCAAATATTATGTTCATATTCCTTCTTATAATAATTTTTGTCATTTATCTCATATGTTAACAGATATAATTTGAGTGTGTGTATACGTGTACGTGTGTAAGATTAACATTAAAATTATAAAATTCAATCACTATAATATTTAGTAATACTATTAAAATTATATATTATATTTAATAATTAAAATAGTTAATATTATATAACAAATTTATTTAAATCCTTATGGAAGTATTATATTTATAATACAATTAAAAATTACCTTAACACTTGGGTTTAATTTTATTATATATATAGCATTTTCAATTTACTGCTTTAAAATATGCTTTTAGAAAATAATAATTAAAAATAAATATTTCTAAAAATAGATAATTAATTTTATCAGGATTCACATTAATTTTC
>JAMLFT010004588.1:0-19202 GCA_026544285.1 Pachyrhizus erosus | reverse complement strand
TATTTTATAATATTTAGAAAATTTTCACGATATCACAAAAAAAAATTGTAAACCAAAATTAATGTTAAGAATGTGTTTGATAAACATGAAATAGAAAGGAAATAAAGATGGGAGTGAAAATAAATAATAAATAATAAATAAAATATATTTGATAGAGAAAAAAAATAGATAGAGAAATAAAAAAGATGTGAATTTTAATTAATTTTTTTTCTCTCAGAGTAATAATAATGATAAATCATATGTTTATTAATGTCATATAGTGACTTTTTATTTTATTTTTTCTATTTCTCTTAAATTAAATGTTTTTATTTTATTATATTTTTATTCACTTTATTTCTTTCTTCTATAGTTTTATCTATTTATTTTTTTATTAAGTATTTAGATGACTAAGAAATCAATTAATTTATCTATATTTTTAAAAGACACTAGTTTGTAGCATATCATATAGTCCAAGTATTGACAACAATTTAAACTAAAACCTCATTTCAACGCGTGTAACTAGGTGTTATAACCATACCTTGAAAGTTGTGGTTTCATTTAGGCTTACGTTGACACCCAAAGCTAATGCAAACCAAGTTTGTTTGGCATGTTTGGGCATAAGAAGGACGTGTTCCATTATCCCCCTCTTTAAACCACACATTTGACATTTGGAATATGACGTAATATGCTTCATATGAAGGGATATACAACATCATTTTATTTTTTTTTACCTCTTTTTAACCTAATGCAAAGGCTTTATTGTTGATAATAGATACTTCAATGGAGATTCAAACGAAAGTGGAACAAAAGTCGAACGATGTTTGGTGAAAAACATTTACACTAATGAGTAACTATGTGTTCAAGTATAGTTGCAAAATATTATTCTAAGAGTTTTTTCATTTTGGTGGTCCCTAAACTGTCAAAATCTGTCATTGTTGTTTCTACGTTGGTTATACTAAGTTGTCAAGTATGTGTTTGTTTTTTGAGAATTGTAATTTATGATTTTAAAATTGGATTTTTAATTAGGGTTACTTTTTTTGGGCTTAAGATTGAACTTTTTGACAAATTCATATGGTTTGTTATTTTTAGGATTTCATTGTTAAAATTTTGGATTTCTATAATACCATAGTAGTGTAGTATTTTTTATGTTTAAACTTGAAAGTCTTTGTAACAATAACAATAACACTTATATTCAGTGGAATTATTTCTTTTTATATTGTAGGCTAACTAAGGAAGATTTTGTGAAATTAAGTATTAACTACAAGGAATTTTTTTATATTTGATCTTATTATTGAGTATGTACAAGGCAAAGTCAACTTGACTTCTTGGGAGTGAGACGTAGATGAGATGTCTTACTTTGATATCTCAAAAGTCATCAGAAATCTTGTATATTGTTTATGGAAAAAGTTATGGTACAAGGACCCTAAACAAAGTTTATAACTTGGAGTTAAACCACTAAATTGTGATCAAGATGTGCTTATCTTTGCAAATGATGTTAAAGGATTCACTATAGTGGATGTGTATATGGACCATTTAATTGATATACTTATTATAATTGGCAAAGAAATTCAAAAATCTAATGCATCTGTTATAATTGAAAATGATGAGGAACAAGAAGGTTTCATGTTCAAGTTGTTGGAAAAGGTTTTGTTGATGATTTATAGAGTCAAACTAATGGACACGAGAATGTACGTATGTAGACTAATGAAAAAAATCATAAGGATGTGCACATGGAGATTGGTGCACAAAATCATCAAAAGTCAACCCAAAAGGAGCATGGCAGACAAAATTCAAAAGATAGTGGACAAAATGATGTGGATATGTGGATTGATACTGATGTGCAGGGTGATGCTAATGTTCAAAGTAGGGAGAAATTGGTGGTTTGTGACAGTGAAGAAGAAACACTTAAAGATAAAGACTATAATATGAGTTCTATAAAAAGTGACACTTCATTTGAAGTTTCTCTTTATGGTAATGTTTTTTATAAGACATGAGATTGGATCAATATGTTAACACTTGATATTACTAAAGACAATAATAGTTTTCTTAATACAAATGTTAATGAGAATGAAGGAAATATGGAAGGATTAGGAGATAGTGTTACAAAATTTGATGATGAAGATGGTGACAAAGATGTGTTGTATAATTCCCCATATTTAAGCGAAGATGATGAACCAACCCAACAATTCCCTCAATTTGTCATGCCTAAAGAATGTTCTAAAATTAAATTTGAGATTAGGCTAATCTTCAACACTAGACACATTTTCAAGGCAGATAATAATGAGTATGCAATGCGACACAAAAAGAATTTGTGATTTTAAAAGAGTGAAAAAGATAAGGTTATAATTAAACGTGTCAAAGAATGCTCATTTAACTTGAGATTTTCTAAAGTACATAAACATTTTTATTTTCAGGTTATAGATTCTATGTCATTTCATTGAATCTTTTTTGTTTTCTTAATCCAACATAACTAAATTTGTATTCTAAGTATTAAATTATTACTTTGGGTTTCTGGTTGGAATGATGTCCATACCTGTCATAGGACAACTAAAAATAGACAAGTTACAACAAAATGGTTAGTTAATAAATGGGTTTTCACTTTGAAGAATGTACGAAACATGAAGCATAAAGGGTTAATTGGGGATGCAAAATAGAGATGGGGAGTTAAACTATGCAGACATCAAGTATATAGGGTAAAAATATTGACACTTGACATGATTAAAGGTACGTTAGTTGAACAATATCATAATCTTAGAAGCTATGTTAAGGAGCTAAAGAGAAGCAATTCCAATAACACTTTGAGAGATTGCATGTATGTTTGGAGGCATGCAAGGTTGCATTTGCAATGACATGCAAACCTCTAATATCAAATGTTTCCAATAACTTTTGCAATGGTTGAGGTAGAAAGAAAAGATTTATGGGAATGGTTTGTTAACTTTTTGCAAGACTTTGAAGGAATTGTTCCTAAGAAAAATGCATTCATATCTAACAAGTAAAAAGTCATTTTTTTTAGTATTTATGCATTTTAGCAATCAGAACATGTATAGTCATTTCAAAGCTTACATTGTTGTTGTAGGGATTAATACAAATATTAAAAGGACCTTATGGTAAAAATGTGGAGCATAAACTTTATGTGAAACATTTGGATTGAGTATATATCACTTTTGACTTGTTTATGGTTTAAATGACTTTCAGGAAACAAACCTTTATGACTATATATTCACACATAATCTTCCCATGTGATGGTCCAAAGTTATAACCAGTTACAACTTCTTTGCCAATCAATCTACCCTAAACGAAAAGGGTCCCGAGAAGACCTAAAAATGAAAAAAGGAAGACAAATGATGAGTCACGTGCACCAAACAAGATTTCAAGAAAAGGAAACCCTATAACATGTAATAGGTGTGGTCAAATTAGGCACAACATCAAAACTTGTAAAGAATAAATTGTTGCAGATAAAGAGATCCTCAAAGGTGGAAATAACAAAAAGAAAAAAGAAAGTAAAGGAAAAAAGAAGAAAAATAATTCATAAGGATGACCATAAGCTAATGCAAGATCAATAACAATTGTAGGATTAGTAGCTAATACAGGATTAACAACAACTGCATGACCATCAGCTAATGTCGAACCTACATCTAATGCAACACCATCTTTTGGACCAACCTCTAGACTGACCAATCCCAAAATTACTACATAAAAGTGCATAATCAATTGATTTAGTGGATTTGACTTTTTTTTTGTTTTGACATTGACTCTATTAATTAGATAAATTTTATGTAAAGAAGTAGTAACTTCAAATTGATCTTATCTGTTTTGGTGCACTTGATATGTAGCATAAGATATGATATTTTTTGTATTATATGCACTTTGGAATTAAGATTGGTATTGGTGTGCACATGTCAATGGTCTTTTTTGTATTTGTGGACTTGTCAATTCCATTAAGCACATGTTTACATGTGCTAATATATATATATATATGTCAATAAATCAATGTTTATTTCAAATATTATAATATTGTCCAATTTTTGTTCACTTTTATATAATATCTCTGTTATACATTATCTCTTATACATTGTTCACTTCAAAATATAAGACATGTTCTTTCTACAAACAACCATAATCAAAAATTGATTTTTCCTACCAACATCAAAATGATAAACAAAAGTTCAATCATAATTTTTCAAGAAACAAACACAATAGTTTTCCAATACTTCTCCAACATTTTTGCCTCTTTCACTTTCTTCATCAAAATCTTCAAATTATTCTTCTCACGTGCATTAAGCTTAGGATCAAACCATTAAAAAAATCACATCCTTTTATTCCTTGAACCTACAGTAAAGACAAAAGGTGATAATAGAAGGATTGTATTCATGATTATATTCATCGCTCACTTTAATAGAAGGAACACTAAATTGACGCAACAATGTTTAAGGGAGGAAGAAACAAGATCACCTTATATGACTCACATTCGTAAAATTGACACCTGGGGTTATTGTTTGAACATGATGTCAACAACATAGCTTCATTCCTACAACAATATTGCACCCTTATTCTTTGCAATCTTGAATATGTAGAGGAAGAAAATTCTGACATTTCACAATTCAATAAAAAGTAGGGAGATTTTAACCTCAAAACAAAATTCCTAACAAATGATAAAGAGTCAATACAGAAGTACCTTTTTTTAATGTCATTTTGATGTATATAAGATTTTTTATTAACTATATTTATAAAATTTACTAAATAAAAATATTATTTTATTTTAACGAAGTAACTAGTTATTACCTCACATGTCTATCACACCATATTCCATTAACAATTTATCAAAGATTTAATAGAATGATATAATGTGTTACATTTTAAAATTTTAATGATAAAATTTGTAAAATTAGATGTACAATGATAAAATTCAAACAAATACTAATGTTTAATAATAAAATATATAATTAAACTTTTTTTATTCATTTCTCCAACCCATTTCACTTTATCGAGATCTATAATAGAACTTTCCATTGAATGTGAGTGTTAGTACAATTGTTTTTAGAATTTTTTTATAATTATTTTAAAAATCAAATTTAACATTTTTTTAAATAAAACTTTTTATTGAGTGTGAGTGTTGTACGTAATAAGTTAAAAAATACTTTATTAATTGTTGATAATGGTTTATAGAATTTAATTAAAATATATTATTAATGTAAAATTTTAGTTTAATTATTCATTTAATTTTATATGTGCATATATAATTTTTATACTTTAACTCTTTTGTTTAGAAATTATTCATTTTAATTTTAATTTTAATATATATACATATATATATTTTAATTCATTTTAACTTTTACAAATACACGTTTTTAATGTGTTTTAGATCCTAAATTTTGGACCACAGAAGTTAAAAGAAGTTAAACAATATATGTAAGAAATAAAACAAAAAAAAATTGTACAGAATGAATAATTAAACCTGATTTTTTACATTATTATCTATTAGTTATTATAAACTGACATTATGGTAAAATTGTTAAATTTTATTATAATTATTAAAAGTGGTATTTAAGATAATTTCTTATTAACACAGATACTATAAAAATCTTTACATTTCCCCTGAATGAAAATTAAACTCCATTTTATGCATTGATTGTAAAGTTCGGAATCATTAATTATCAAAGTTCCTGTTAAAATATTCTTAACTTAGAGTAAATTGGAATGAGATTGACTCAAGAAATTAAATCCACCATAAATTTTTTTTCCAGAATATTTAACTTGGTCCGGAGTTGCATCATATTTGAAAACTTTCAGTCACTTAACCAAATAATAATAAACAATAAATTTTTGCAATCAAAATTAATATATTTACACTAATATTATTTATTAAAATTTCATTATAAAACTTCCATTTGTTTTAGTTTTATTTTTAAAATTTTAAATATAATTTAAATTTATATAATTTATCAAAACCTACAGAATACTAATAATGTAAGATTAAACATATTTTACTTTTTAATTATTTAAAACAAATAACTTATATTTTTATCCACGTTTTAAATTAAAATATTTAAAAATATTTTTTAAAATAATCTCTTTGAAACGTACATTAATGATTAACCATGCCCAATCCTGAATTCTCTATAATATCCTTCCTATCATACAAGTCTTCAAACAAAAAAAGTGTTTTGTCTTTCTTTTCTACATCATGGTACAAATGACAACGAGTTAAAGGATGGGATGTTTTTGTCCATTAAAAATCTCAATCATTAGTTTTCTTTTTGCTTAAAATTATAAGTATGTTTAAGAAGAAATAATTTTATTCAAATGGGTAATATTAAAAAGGATACAAAATATTTTAATTTTAATTGATTTTTAGTTTTTTATAATTTTTTATTATTTTCAATCTCTCATTAATTATTTTATTTTATTTTCATTTTTAACATTAATTTTAATAAGTTATGATATATGAATTTGATAAATTTTTGTATAAATTTTTAGCAACTTTCAATCACTATTTTTAATTGTTTAAATGTTTATGTTTGTAATTAAAAAATTTGATATTTTGGGTTTTAATTTTGTTGATTTTTCAATTTTTTATAATTTTAGTTAAATAAAAGAAATTTAAATATGAATGTTATTTATTATGCCATCACTTAATAGTTAAAATTAATATTAATAATTAAAAATAAAATATAATAATTTATAAAAAATTAAAAATTATTAAAAATATCAAAAATTAAAATAAAAAAATAAAAACATATTTTATCTATATAGGTAGATAGTAGTACGATTTGCAACTTCTTTTCCTCTTATATAAAAGGTATATGGTAATGTAAAATGGTTTAATTGTTTTTTTTACTGCAAAGTTGGTTTAATTTATATGTATTGTTAATGTAATATTTTATAGTAATATTTTTTTATTTTATTCTATTGTTACATTCTAAATGATGATAAGACAAAAAGTTAAATTTTTGTTAGATTTAAAAAAAAAAATAGTAATGTACATAAATTAAAGTTATTATATAAATAGATTAATAAAATTAACTTACAAGACAGTAATTTTTTATATAAAATAAAATTTAATTTTTTATAAAGTAGCTATAATGAAATCTGAATCTAATATTCATTTAAATTACTTAAACATCTTATTGCTGTATCGGCTTTAGCGAGTTACACGAATTTTATAAATTTAATTGCAATTTATATTATTATTTAGACTTTATTTATATAAAGTTTTTATAAACATTTATATATAATATCAACTAATTAAAAAATATTATATACATATTTTTATTAATTTTTATTATAATTATCATAAAATTTATATTGATATATCATTAAAAATATTAATAATATTTTTTAATTTTTTTAATATTTTTTATGATAGATTAGAATTTATTTAAAATTATTAAATTTGATGAATTTTATTTTTAAACTTAAAAAATATTAAATAAAAATAAAATCTATTAAGATTGATATTTTTCATAAATTTTGATTAATTATGAAAAAAATGTTAAAAAAAGGATGTATCTAAAATTAAAACTCAAAAAGTTTTAGAGATGAAAATAAAATTAAAATATTATATAATTTATGACGCATGAATGGACGTCGTGCGTCCATGTCCGTTATTCCTTCCATCCCATGATGAAAGAGAGAGTTCCATTCCATTCCATGGCATCAGCATCATCACTTCTTTATTTCTTATTTCTCATATCAACAACTTTAAAACCACATCGCCGGAACTTCCATTTCCGGTGACCGGAAAATCCCCTCACCGTCGCCGCAATGGGAACCTTTAACAACACCGTCGACACCGTCAATGCTGCGGCCTCCGCCATCGTCAACGCTGAATCCAGAATCCAACCCACCACAACCCTCCCGGTCCTTCTCTCACTCTCTCTCTCAATATTTCTGTCACACGTGCGTGTTAATATGCAGTTTTTATACTCGTGTGTATATTTGCACGTTGCTAATTGCTTTGGTTTCGTGTTTCGTTGTTCTGTTTAGTTCGGTTACCGAGAAATGGCGTGCAAATTGAGATCTCGGGCTCTGTGTTCCTTTTTTTTTTTTTTTTTTCACTTTCCATAGTAGTGAGTGATATATGAATTGAAGGTCTTCGCTGACTGAGTGGTGGCTTCGAAATTTCTATTCACCTTTTTCTTTTTTAAAATTTTATATTCTTTTTTTGTGGCTCTCTAAAAGTAGGAAATTAATGTGTGGACGTTGGGTGTGCCTTTTTTGCCATCTAATTATGAATCTTGGTATCTTTGATTTCACTTTGAAGTTTTTGTTTCTTCAGTGTGTTTGAGGAAGACTTCAATCTAGTTAGCCACACACATGTATTGTGCGTAATTGTAACTCTGTTTAGTTCAATTAGTACTTTCTTAGTATTGTTATGACTGGTGCCCTACTTGAAGGTGATTTGACACTTTGACCTTTTGATTTGTAAATTGCAACTGGGTGGTGTAACGCTTCCATGAGCTTTCTGGCCTTACCTTTCCTAATGATTTTGGATTTAATTCTGGAGATTGTGTCATGACAATGACTTTGTTCTAAGACAGATTAAAAGACCAGGGTAGGTAAATAGTGATTACCTGGGTCTGATCTTACTTATCTTTCATCCTGCTCTATGCTTATCATTCAACAAACTGCTAAACATTCATGTTTCAGACCTTTGATACACATTCCATAAGCTTTCTTCAGCCTTTATGGCTGTGGTTTCTTGTTAGTTCTCTGAAACTTACTTTGGAAAACTAATAGAGATAGATGGATTGGGTTTGTGTTTGAAGTTGGCAGTCATGGGCTGGTAAGTGGATTTTTTTTTTATTCAAGGCTTCAAGCCATTTTTTTTTGGTGATATTTATTCCTTTTTACTTCTAACATCTGCTGAAGTTGTTACTGATATACTCTCAAAGGTTGGTGTTCACATTTGGGTTTGGGATGCTTATTGATCCTTGGTTACTGATGTATATGCAATGCCTGGTACCACTATTAGTCAATATCTTTAATACTTTGACAGGCATAGCGAAATGAACATCTTTCTACGGCTTTCCTTACAATGGTTTAGTGGCATACACTTAGGTACTTTAGCAATTTGTAGAAGGTGACACAAGTTTTAGATTCCTCCTGTGTATCTTGATTTGCTATCATAAATATTGATGTTCATTTTGTTGATCCCTTGTCACAGCCATGTCTTCTCTTCTGGCAAAAGCACCTTTTTCCTGAAACACTACACTAGTTTAAATTTTGTTTTTAAAGTATCGTATTTTTTTTTCTAAACTCTTCAACAAACTTCCAATTAATTGGAATCATTTCGCTTAGAGTTTATATTTAAAGAAACGACCTTACTTGAGAGGATCATTTAGCTTGGAATGCAACAAGTTTTTAAATTTGATGGTTAATGAAAAAATCAGCATTTAACAGTAAAAGATATGTATTTTAGCCTTGTTGAAATAATTAGATTACATTATTACTATTGAAAAATGAGTTTGTGTTTTTATTTGGTTTCAACTTTTGATGTAGATATGTTTCTCCATGAACTGCAGAAAAAACGCTGGGGAAGCTGCTGGAGCTTATATTGGTGTTTTGGACCGCATAAAAACAGCAAGAGAATTGGTAATGCTGTCCTTGTTCCTGAACCTGTTGAACCAATAGGCCCAGTTGGATCACGTCCTGCTACTGCTGCATCAAATCCTTCGACCGCTATTGTAATGCCGTTCATTGTTCCTCCCTCTTCACCTGCATCTTTTCTTCAATCTGATCCTCCATCTGCTACTCTATCACCGGTTGGATTATTCTCCCTTAGTTCTCTCACTGTCAACGAGTCTGGTGGACCTGCATCCATTTTTGCCATAGGCCCTTATGCCTACGAGACCCAGTTAGTCTCGCCACCTGTATTTTCTACCTTCACAACTGAACCATCTACTGCTCCTTTCACTCCACCTCCTGAATCTGTGCAGCTTACAGCACCATCATTTCCTGAGGTGCCATTTGCTCAATTGTTGGCATCTTCTTTAGATTGGGATTGTAAATATAACAGTACAAATCAGAGGTTTGCATTATCCAATTATGAGTTTCAGCCTTATCAACAATATCCCGGAAGCCCTGGCACCCAACTCATATCACCTAGATCAATCATTTCTACTTCTGGCTGTTCTACTCCTTTCCCTGATAGACACCCAGTTCCTGAATTCCACAAAGGGGAAGCACCAAAGCTCTTGCGCTTTGAACACTTCTTGACACATAAATGGAATTCAAGGCTTGGATCTGGGTCTTTGACACCAGATAGTGCAGGGCAAGGTTCAAGACTAGGCTCAGGATCTTTGACACCTGATGCTGTTAAGCTAGCTTCACAATTAGGCTCTGGGTGTTTGACACCTGATGGTTTGTGTCAGGACTCAAGGTTGGGTTCTGGATCTTTGACACCTGATGGTGTAGCACCGACTGCTTTAAATAACATCTATGTTGGAAAACAGATTTCTGAGGTAACATCCCTTGGGAATTCAGAGAATGAGTGTCAACCCAATGCAGCATTAGTTGATCACAGAGTTTCATTTGAATTAACTGGGGAAGATGTTGCGCAATGTCTTGCAAATAAATCAGGGTCTTCATTGCTTGGAAACCTGTCAGGGTCTTCTCAGGGTACACTGGATGAGGAAGACCCTGTTGACAGAGAAAGGATAGAAAAGAGCTTCAATAACTGTTGTGATTTGTGTTCGAGGAAAACTTCAAATGCTTCAAATGATAAGCCTGGCAAATCTCCTGGAGAAGGAGAGGAGCAGTGCTGTCGAAAGCATTACTCTTTTAATTCTTCCAAAGAATTTAACTTTGACAACAGAAAAGGTGTTGTTTCTGATACTCCTGCTAATGGCTCCGAATGGTGGACTAACAAGAAGATAGTTGGAAAGGAAGGTAGATCAAGCAACAGTTGGAAAGGAAGGTAGATCAAGCAACAGTTGGAAAGGAAGGTAGATCAGACAAATCATTTAAGTCCATTGCAATAGGACTTAACCTGTATGGTTCAGAATAGAGGATTTTCCATTGCGGAATCATTAGCATACTAGATGCATATCTTAAGACACTGCTCTTAGGGCAGTTCATTAGCCCTGAGGAAATGGCAGTAAATGGATAAGTGAGTGAGAGACGTTGGTGAGAGCAGTGGTAGTAGTCCCTTGGGATCCAAAGTAGAATACAAGAGAGGCAAAGTTAGTATGGACAAGCAAAATGAATTCTAAATTCTGATAGAGCATTACCTTAGTTCCAAGTATATAGAGATAGGGAGTTACACGTATCCGATTTTTGGATTACTGTGACATTTAATGTGCAATAATGAAAAAAAATAAAAAGACACTTTTTGCACTCGGGTATTGAAAGCTTGTACATTTTTTTAATGCACAATAGTTTCATGTTCATTAGGTGTTTTGGGTGGGTTCTCTCTGCATATAGCTGTGTCTACATGTTTACACTTTACCCAAATATTTGTACCGTTAATTAATGCTGGGATGTAAAAGTTAGATTTTCAGCTAACACTCTGCACCCGAAAAGAAAGAGGCAAATGAAGAAGAAAAGTTAGTCCGATACCCATCTGCCACTATGTAGAGCATATCCTCATGCAATAAGTTGTTCTGGCTCATCATTTGGTGGTTAGTCAGTTCCAGCTTCAAAAGGAAAATGAAAAGGTGGTTTTATCTGATGGCACGAGGGAGGGGACCCCTAGCAGTGCTATGTACTAGATGTTGGGCTTGTTTTGTTGTTTCTTCTTGTTTTGTTTTCTCTTTCTTGGTCCACAAATAGTTCCCTACAGGAAAAATGTTTCGCTTTCCTTTGCCAAAATGAGAGGTGGTTGCCTGTTTCGTTTTCTGCAAACCTACAGTATTTAACTTCTCTGTTGACTTTATGTCTTTATCTTCAATGGCTGTGAATAGCTTATTGATGGTGAGCTTAAGCAGTATGCATTCAAGCGACAAGCATTGTCAAACGCTAGTGGCTGTTAACCCAAAGATCAAATGCATCATGTTGTACACGAAGAAAATAAGAACTTTACTATCCTGTTTCAGTCTACAAATACTATCATTTTTACTAATCTCTACATAAATAATGACATATAATTGAGTATTATTAATTTTTTATGATAAATTAAAAACATGAATATATTAAATAAATTGTAGAATAAAAAATTAAAAAACATAAATACAAGTCATGTAAATATTCATCAGAATTGTAGTCCTAAAATATTTAATAATTTCATTTATAGATCAATTTTTTTCACGAAATAAATTCCAGACATACATAGGTATATATGCTTATCGTTTGAGCTATTGTATTTTGTAAACACCCGAAGAGTACTATAAAATGACACAAAAAAATGTTTATTGGTGTAAACATTTTTAAAATGGATAATTGACCTATTTACTAGATATTTTTTATATATTTTAAGATATTAAATTCATTGCATTAAAAAAATATACTAAATTCATTTTTTTATTTTATAAGAAGATATAACAAAATAACAAATCAACAATAAATAATAGAATATCACATCATTAATCAATAAAACACAATGCATTAAGGATTACACAATAAAAAAATAATTTTAAAAGTATCAAATTAATAAAAAAAAATAACTATATAAAAAGATAAAATGAAACGAACTTAATTTTATTCTTCTTCCTTGTGTTTCTTTCTCATCGTGTCTCATCTACATTTTCTGCCTTGTCTTTTTATTAAACATAGTCAATTCTTTTACTCCCTGCTTGTAGAAAGATTATACCACACTTGTACATATCATAAATTCTATTGGAGCATTGAAATGAGTGAAACATTTTCTTAAAGGTAATTAAGCATTCAAAGGAAATCTGTTGCCACTGCCAAATCTTTGCAGGTAGATGTGGAACACAAAAATGTTGTTTAATGATGCAAAGGTGTCGACACTTTAACCATTAACTTGACAGACCATGTCACCATGATGTATATAAAAAGTAATGAGAAGGTCAAATTTTCAATTGGTGTTCAAAGTGATAATGCCACTTTTGGGTTATTACGAGTGTTTAGGAGACTATCAGATTACAAATGTTGATGAATTAGGTTTGTAAAATTGGCCGAAATTTGTAGCAGTAAGATATTTCTATTTTAGTATTTCTCATTTTGACCTATTACAATTTATTTTTTTTCTTCAACTCAAATTTTATTAAATAAATCCAACAAATAATTCTATAGCCTTGTACTTTGTCGATCAAATTATTATTTTATTAATTTCTTTTTTAATATTATTATAGTATAATTGGTACAAAAAATAGATAAAAATTGATATTTATTTAAACACCTATTACTTGTAAAGTGTTTGATATGTATCAACTCCAACAACAAAAACTAATTAAACATCAATGTTTTATAAGAAAAGTTACTGTAAACACTTTTATTGAAGATGACTTAAGAGCATCTTCTTTTTAATATATATATATATATATTACATAGTTTAAATACATTTAATAATTATACATAATTTATAATTATTTTTACTATTCAGTCATTTTTCTCTCTAACTCAATAACATTCAATTTTATTTTTAAAAAATTTCAAAAAAATCACACATCCTTATATTTTATTAAAACTAATTACTATCAACTTTAATCATTAGTAGTACTTGAGAAAAGTACATTGCACCGGGCCAAAGAAAAAATGTAATATGGATACATAATAGGTACTTGATGCTTGGCAAATTCTTAAAAGATGAAGCTCCAACAAAAAGGTAATTTTAATGGAAGTTGCTTTCTTACTTTATGTTAGATTAGTAACTCACAAACTATTGAGGAATAATCGAGAAAAATAATGGGTTATTCAATAAAGCAACTGTTGCTTTTCAATATTTTGGGTTCCACGTATACTTTAATATCATAAGAAAATGCTATTTTAGAGTTTAATTGTGAGGTTTATTTAGAGCAACTTCCAATGGGAGTTGCTCTCTTATTTTATTGGAAATAAATTGTTTTTATTATTTATTTATTTAATTTAAGTTTGTTTCAATCAATAAATAATTTAATTTAATCTTTTAATTTTAAAACGGGTTAATTTGATATTTTAATTTTAAAATTAATGTAATTTTATCTTTTTTATGCAATTGTAAACTTTAACGACGTTAGGTCAATTTAGATAAAAATGATCAAATTGCTCCGCTTTTAAAAATAATTAAAAGATTAAATTAATTTTTTTTATAAAATTAAGAGGCTAAATTGAATCATTTATTAATAATAATAAAAAAATAAATAGAACAAATAAATAGTGATATCAAATAAGTAACTAAGTCGAGAATGATTAAAATATTTATTGATTACTCAATAAAATTATCCCTAATTTTAAAATTTATGATTCCACTTATGTTTCAATTTCATATGAAATGGCAAAATGCTTTTTGGAATTAGATTGTGGGTCCAATTAAGCAACATTTGAGAGTTGTTGCATTGGAAAAAAATTAGGATTACTAAAATAATAAAAATAATTGATATTATAAACAATATAAAATATTATAAAGTAATGTATCTATGAATTAATTGTATTGCTGAAGGTGTCCTTAGAAAACCGTTTAGAGTTGTTAGGTTAGAGAAAAAATAGTTGAGTTAATTAAGGGAATAAAAATAATAAAATATTATAAAAAAAGTAAAATATTATTATCTTTGGATATTATTATAAGATTTAAATTAAAAGTGTAATTTAGTTTTTGTATAAGGTTCAATTTAAAATGTTTTTTGTGTAATTTTTTTTTTTTATAAAAACATCCTTCATTAAAATCAATTATTGAATGATGTAATAATAGAAGAAACATGACCTACTCGAGGGATAGTTTTAAAAAAAAATAATTTAAGATAAATTTAATACTTTTAACTAAACTAATTAAATTTTTTAATCTTTATGAGTTAGTTATTTAAACTTTATAATAAGGATTGAAAGTAGCATAAAACATTGTATATGACAACTCTAATGAGTTGTGTTGTTAAAGATGCTCATAAGTTCTTAAAAAGAAAAAATAATATAAGCACATTCAATGAAGGTGGTGTGATAGCACTTTCATGTCAATATGTGTCTTTTTTTTTTTTTTTTACTTTTTACATATCTTAAGTAAGTATCATCATTATACATCGTCCATTTTTTTCTTCTACAACATAAATATTTTTTTCTCTCTAGTCAAACAAAAATTTTGCTAAAAAGATACTATGTATAGTCACACACACTTACTTTTCATCAACATTTTTTATTATAAACTTCTATTATTACTATTATAGTTTGATGAGAAATACATTGTATGACCTATAATAAAAAATTTAGCATAGATGCTTATATAAAGGTGTTTGAAAAATTCTCAATAAATTATGAAAAATATTAATAAGAATCTTCAATTGACAACATGCATTAACACACACAAATATATGCACTGATACACACATGTATGATGAAATTATTAATATTAAATATTTAACTTTAACATTTACATAATTTAATATTTTTTTATAAAATATATAATTAATCAATCTAACTATTAAATCATTTGATATTATCTTTGTAATATTGTATATCAAAATTCACATAATTTTGACATTTTTTTAATAAGTTATCTAGTAATGAACATTTAATTAGATTGTAAATAGTATATTATTTGTTAAGATAAAATAATGTGATGAAGTTTATTTGCATGAAATTTTATAAACTTGTTTTACTTTTATAAGAAGTTATAATCAATAGATTGATTGGTTAATTTTATATTCTACAAGAAATTTTTACGAGGTGTAAGTGTTTGATACCTAATATCAATTAATTATCTATTTATCTATATATATATATCAAATAATTTTTTTAATGAAAAATAAGTACTATAAATATAGACTATTAATTCATACTTAAATGATCAAGATTAAAAGAAAAATATACATATATATTTTTTAAAATAGTCATATGATCATTAACTAACTTTTAATTTTTTATAAAGAGAAAAAAGTTATATTACTAAAGAATGAGTAGGGTGAATCTTGATTATTAAATCAAATTATGAAATTTAATGTAGTATTAAAAGATAAAATCATGTGAGTATTTTAGGTGATCATGTGATTATTAAGTAGCTTTTAATCTTAATCATTCATATATGGTTTGAATTTACTTATGTCCCCATCTCATGCAACAACTTGACTCTCACTTGACATACACAAAAGAGTTCAATTAAAATTTTTTCAATTTCAAAATGTATGAATCTAATAATCAAAGCAATATATATCAAATTTATTCAATTTTTGATTTGTGTCAGACCTAATAATATAAATAAATCAATATAATTTAATGATTTCAATTTGATCTTTAGATGCATCTAATCTAACGAGCATCCCTAAAACCTCCAAGTACAATATTTATTTGTCCCATCAAGATAACCATATAGACAAGAGAGGTGAAATTTTATATCATGCAAAGGTATAAAAATTCATACATCTATATGATGCTTGAAAGTGATATTAAATATACTCAATAATCTCATCTCATAAAAGAACCAATTCACTTGCTCCACTCCTCCTTTCACCTTGATAATCCACCCACATCATATTCTTCAAACCACCTACCTGCTTCAAACCATTTAACTGGACAACTTTCTTCTTAGTTTTTATAATAAAAACTAGATTGAGAGCTTCACTAATTAACAACTTTTGCAAAAATAGAATTGCCCATGAGTTCCCAAGCCCATGACAATTCCAACTAACAATTTTCATGATTGTCGACGGAGCTGACAACTAACCTCCACATTCTTTCAAACAATGCAGGTTTTTTAATGCTACATTATTAGACAATTCTCCATCAATATTAATTATCTCATCACTTGACTTCCTTTTCCCTGATATTACTAAACAAGGTTTCACTCCATTCTTTACGTCTCTAATTTGACATCTATATTTTTTCTAACATCACAAACCGAGATATATGAGACCTTTTTCTTCATCATTAGTTAATTGAAAATTTAATTGTTTTAGGATCTAATAATTTCCATGAATACTTAATTGAGGAATGTAATGTTTGACAATTATTTCATTTTTCCTCTTATTTAGAGTATTGCATGTACCAATTTATTCTAAATTTGTAATTATGTATTTTTACATTTTTAGTTCATTATTTTAATAGGTTACATTCATTTATTGATGAATAATTTTTGTAGGAATAAGAAGTTGACTTAAGAACATATTAAAGCAAAATTTACCAAGTTGGAAGAATGAGGTTCGAGACAATTTTTGCTTAAGCCAAAAGTTCCTAACTTAAGCGAAATTGCTAGTTTTGAAGAAGCAGAAATTTTTTTTCGCTTAAGCCGTAAATTCTTTACTTAAGATAAAATCTCACAAAATACTCTAACATCAGAATTCACTTAAGTGAGAACTTTTTAGTCTTAAGCGAATTTTCATTTTTTGTTGAACCTTTTTTGGATTGTATATATTATTAGACTGTCTTTTTTGTTGGGAGTTCTTTGCTTTCTATGAAACTTTATCCCAACTACACGAACCAACTCTTTTGGGTGTATTCCATCCACATTCTTCCCTTATCATTGTAATTATGTTAATATTACACATAGAAATGGGTAGCTAAATCCTTCATTGTTGGGGTTAGATTGTAATTGAACCTTACTCTCTTGTATTTCTTTTGAAATATATCTATATATTCATCTTATGGTTCAATGTTAGCTTTTGCTTTTTTATGTTTATTGTGTGTTATGGTTTGATCACCTGTAACTTGATTTTAGGATAAGATTGTGATTGAAAAATACTCTCCTTATCTTGAATTGAAGTAAATGCCTAATAGATCTTGTTGCTAAGAATAGATTTTGGCTTGTTGGTTATCTTAAGGATGTTAAACATAAAACATGTTTCTTTGTTAAATGTGCAAGGGATTGATCTTTAATTGAGAAACTTTCTCACCTAAAGAATTAGGGATCAAAGTACCATCATTTGATAATAATTGATTTTAACATTGAATTTCAAGTTTGAATATCATATTTAAAGTAATGAGAGTTGTGTTTGATGAAATATAACTCTAATAATATTTGTTATTTGAATTTTGTATTGTCTCAATGTGTTCTTATTTAAAATGTCAAAATATTTACAATTTATTGTTTATTTTATTTCTTTCCTTGTTACCAAACACTATGTTCATGTTTACATTATTCTATTCATTAATTTAGATAGTAAAAATTTGTGAATTTGCCAATTATTGAGTAAGTCCATTAAAAAAATGATATTCTAATTTATCAAATATTATTGATGATTTAATATATTTGTAAAAAATTTAACACTAGACGACCAACAAGTGTTGCATAAATAATTTTAATTAATAAGTAAAATATTAAAAATATAATTTAATGAAAAATATAAAAATATACTATTCAATTATATTCAAAAAATAATATAAACAATTACCCATGTCAAATTCAAAGAAACTTCTATTCTTATAGGTAAATTTTTTAAATACTCATTGAATCTAAGTTGAATTGTGATTCCTAAACTCAAATAACTTTCTCAAAACTTATTTATAAACCTTTTAGTTAAAGTTTTTTTAATCAATTTTTAAATATCTCATTACTTTCTTAAAAATGTAATAAAAAATTATTATTAAACATTTTTTCAAATGTTTTCTTTTGTTTGGTTGAAAAATGTTGACTTTTATAATCCACTATTTATTACTAAATAATTTTTATTAAAATTTATAAAATTAATAATTAAGTCTTATTAAATGATAAATGTGACTAATATTATTTTATACCTTCATAATTTTTTTTATAAAAAGGTATATTAAAAAATGCACTAGCAATGTTTCTTAGAGTAAATATCTAATTTAATCTCCAAATTGTGCTTGTCAAATATTTGTGCCTAGGTTTTAAAAACTTTTTTTTATCAGATTTTAATTTTAAAAAAATTATTATGTTAGTTTTTTTCCATCTAAATTTTTGCCGAAATTTTGCATAAAAGAAAAGGTAAATAAACAATGTTTCATATAATTAAGAATTAATAAAAGGATTTTAAAATCACAATTCATGAAGTGATTAGTCTACAATGTGATATTAGGTGAACATGACTAACTTAGCCTGCTAATTCGGTCTAGTCTGAAATTAATTTTGATAAATTTGAATTTTGAAATTAAATTTAATTGTATTTTAAAAATAAGTTTAGATTATGTTTTGAATTTTTCTAACTTAATTTGGTATCTTGTATTTTTTTAAAGTATAATTTTTA
>JAMLFT010004587.1:0-19203 GCA_026544285.1 Pachyrhizus erosus | reverse complement strand
ATAAAAGAGTGAATCATAATTTTCTAAGTTTATTTATGTTTAAAAATTGATCATTGACATGATTTTTCATATTTGAATTAATTATTTTAATTTTATAATTTTTACATCAAAAGTGTACTTTTTTATTTGCAAAATGTGCATCCATATACGATTGATCTTGAAAATATAGTTTAACTAATTACATTGACTTTGAAAAATGAGATCATTTTAAAATAATTTAAAATCTTTCTTTCTTTCTTTTCTCTATATAAATTTTCATTCTCAAATCAAAACATCATGATTTATAAATTTAAAATACACTTTTCTTTTCTTTTTACTTCTTTATATTTATGAACACTTCTAACTATTATTAACTCAATTTTTCAATATTTTTTAACCTAATAAAGGTCAATAAAGTAGGAACAAAACATAGGAGACAATTACATATTAGATTTTATTTAAATATTATTGTGCAACATCTAATCTCCATCAAAAAATTTGTCTTATTATTTTTAATGAGATTTTTTCTCTTAATCACATTTTTCCATCACTTTTCCTAATGATGTTTTTTCTTTCTACAAAGCTCAAACCTAAAAACATGCTTAAAGAGAAAGAAACTTAGTTCCACTTAAACTAATAACTAATTGGTACTAAAATTGTACTTTTGAACTAATATAGAAAAACACAATTTTATATTATAAAATTATAGTGTTACACTACACTATAGGTATAATAATAATTAATGATGACAAAAATAATGACAATATTGATTAATCAATAGTGATGATGATGATGACAAATTAAAAATAATGGTGAAAGACGACGATGGACAATGGAAGCAAGAACTACAATTACAATAACAACCAACATTACATTTGTTGTAACAACAAAGAGACGATAATGATTATAGGTGAGGATAATAACAATAGTAGCATGTGAGTTATTAGAGAGATATGAGGAAGTTAAATGAATTGTTTTTACAATTAAAAGTCAAAATCCAAAACAAGTTTTGCA
Source organism: Pachyrhizus erosus (assembly GCA_026544285.1). NCBI lineage: Eukaryota > Viridiplantae > Streptophyta > Magnoliopsida > Fabales > Fabaceae > Pachyrhizus > Pachyrhizus erosus. The sequence continues at coordinate 18,210 of JAMLFT010004587.1, read as the reverse complement.
AAAATAAATAAATGATCATTTTGGTTCTTGAATGTATAATCAATAACAATTTAATCCTTAAAAAATTAAAAAAAAAATTGATTTCGTTCCTCAATGTGTAAAAGGTGCAACAATCCTTAAGTTTTTTGTGAAATTACTTTACCATTCAATTATATTGAAGAATCAATTTGACATTAAGCCGTGAAGTTTATGGATCAATTTATCATTAAGTTATATGATAAAATATAATTGTTACACTTTTTATACATTTATGGACTAAATAAAAAAATTCTTTAAAAAATTAAATTATCACCAATTTACACATCCAGAGACTAAAATGGTCACTTATCAAAAAAGGAAAGTTTAAAAAACAAAAACAATAGTAATAAAAATCACTTTACACAAATGGAACGAATAAAGGAAATTTTGTTGGATAGATCTGCTTATGGTTACAATAGAAAATCAAAGTTGCTGAAAATGGTATCAGCAATTGATGATGATCATTGACGCTGCGTGGATTAAGTGGAAAACGGTAATCCCCATCTAAAGGCAACCATCCCGAAGCTTTAATTGGGCTTCACAAATTATACCCCAACTTCATCATCATTTTGACTAAATAAAACTATTGACAAACATGCTACATCCACACCAGGTTGTGCCTCTATCTCGTTTTGTGTCTTTGTTATAACCACTTCAACCCATGTTCTGGCTAGCTCTGGATCCTCAACTGGAATCAGAATCAGTTCACGTTCTGCAAATAAATCACTACCCTATAATTTGTTGAACTTCTGTAGTTCCATGTACACACATTATCTGAATTACAAACCATATGCTAGATTGTATCTCCTTCTTCTGTACCAAAGCTACTGCAGCCTAGAATAGTCTCCATATATCGATCCCTCTCATTCAAAAACTTAGTTGAGTTGTACTCTTCTGCATCTAAGAGTTCTTCAGAGTATGTCCTCTGAAGTTTTGAGTTCGCTCGTTCTTTCATGATTCTTAAGCACTCTTCTTCCCCTCTTAGTATCTCTAACACCTGCATCCAATCACCAAAAAAACCAGACATTAAAAGCTTTTGTTTATTTATGCTTAGCCAAATTTTGCAGGATCAATGCTTAACCAATTTTGCAGCTATTATTTGTATACATTGTTAGGGTCATTTGGAGAGAAATGGATGATATTATGGAGATATGGAAATATCAGATAATTGGTTGGTGCAAAGATGCTTGGACAAGTCAACCTGCTCTAGCAATCTACTGAATATATAAAGACATGCCTGGCTCATATCCGGTCGCTTAATTGAAGACTGGTCTACACACAGAGAAGCTGTTAAGGTTACAAGTTTCATCTGCTCTTCATCATAAGCATTAGCCAAAACTGGATCCACAAGCTCATTGATGTTATTTGCAGTTAGCAAAGGTTTTGCCTGTAATAATTATTTTGTAAAAAAGGTAGATTAAATTAGACTTTAATTTCTATGCGCTGTTAACATAAATATCTTTACACTGTAAACCAATCAAAATTTATGATAAGTATAATTTTTAAATTAATTATTATAAAACTCAATAAACTTTTATGAAAATTATGTTAGAATGACATTTTAGAAATTCTTTATCCAGTTGTGCATCAACTATTTATTTTGAATATTAAACATTTTTCTTGTCAAGATGGTTAACAAACATTTAGTAATTTGTATTTGCAAAAGTGGACATACCCACATCACCAGACTTTTCTGTGAGCTATCCAAAGCTTGTCGACCAGTAATGAGCTCCAATAATAGCACACCATAAGCATAGACATCTGTCTTTTCATCTACTATGCCATGCATGAAGAATTCAGGAGGAAGGTAGCTGTTGTGGCATCCAAGGTAAAAGAAAAACAGAAAATAAAAGTGTTAACTAGTAGGTGAAAAGAAAAAAAAAAAAACTTATGTACTAATGGAAAACTAGTGAAGTTGTTAAATATACAAACCCGAATGTGCCTTCCACTTTGGAGACAGTATGGTGAGTCCATTGGTCAGGTAACCACTTTGCAAGCCCAAAATCAGATATCTGGTATAAGATTGGAATTAAACAAACGTAGATGAAACAATTAATATTGTAAATTGATTTAGAACAGGAGCTCCATAGTCAGATATGTCAAGCTTAAGAGGCACCTGAGGCTCAAAATCCTCTGAGAGAAGAATATTAGAAGCCTTGATATCTTTGTGAATGATCCTTCTTTGACACCCCTCATGTAGATAGCGAAGGCCATCAGCAGTCCCCAAAGCAATCTTATATCTGATGCTCCAATTCAGTTTCTCTCTAGGTCCTGAAATCATGCAAAGGGGAAAAAATAATATTATAACTTCTACTTCCCCAAAATTTGTATGGCATTGCAGAAACTCTCAAAATGGTTAGTTAGCTAGCATACATACCATAAAGTATGGATGACAGGCTACCATGTGGAGACAATTGAAGAACAAGAAACATTCCTCCTTCAACACCATATCCAATCAATCTAGCTATGTTAGGGTGGTCCACGTGCACTATAATGCCAAGCTCAGACAAGAAATCTGCAGTCATTTCTTCTTGGCACCCTCTTGTCAACCGTTTAATGGCAACAAAGTTTCCATCTTCCAATTTGCCTAAATAAACCTCAGCATAGCCTCCCTCCCCAATCAAATTATCTTCAAAAGTAAACATATAATAACAAACACGATGTCAACATGTAATCATGAAAACAATAAAGGAACAAAGGTTTCTTTGTGAGTTAATTGTTATAGCTAACAATAATCATGAAAACAATAGTTTCTTTTTAACCCAACAATAATTTGATTTCTTGGTAAGAGAATAGCATACCATGGCTAAAGTCATTGGTTGCAGCCTGGATCTCTGCGAGAGTGAAGTTTTTCCAGGAAGATTTGAAGCAGCCAAACTCAGTGTCAAAAGATGACTGAAGAGCTGGAGAATTCAGAGATGGAATAAGGTCCTCCCTGATTCTCTTACTTTTCCTTCTTGTCAGTTTTGGAACATTTTTAAGTGGGTGAAAAGTTTGGAAAGGCATTTGGGATCCTTTCTTGAGCAGTCTAAAGAAACCACGCCACTGGTTATTGTTATTAGGTGTCCCTGCAAAAGATCCCTGACTCTCCGAATCAGAAGTGCTGGCCCTTGAACTTGGGGTTTCAGACCCTTGACTCCTAGGAGAATGCTCAGGTAGGGCTCCCTCTTCAATGTCTAAAGTTTCCAAGTCTAATATGGTATTCATTTCAACATTATTAAAATAAAACAAATAAAAGAGTAAGGTTCAACTCAGCAACATGTTTGGAACAAGAAGAAAAGAAGAGAAAGGCAATTTAAGTACCGATACTTGAAAATGAATCAGAAAAACCAGGCCGTGGACATCTGCCTCTAAACAGCGATCTCTCCCTTTCAGCTATTTGTTTTCTTTCTAACTTGTGGACGCCATTGCTGCCAACATAATCCTCTTAGTCAGCAAAAAATCAAAGAGTATGACTCAATGGACATGGCCTAAGAGACTAAAAACAAATTCCAATAAAACCATGTGTGATCAAATGCCACCGACTGGATGCCCATAATAATGTTAGAAAAATTGGCCAGAACCATAAGACAAAAATATCAACGCAACACTTGAAGCCATTGGAGGAATGAAGAAAACGAAAGTTTGGAAGTAATAGTGTAAGAATTTATTTATTTACTTACTAGTCGGTTGGTTTGAAAGCCATTAATTGACAAACCGTGCATGAGATGAAAACAAACAAACGTTGCATGAAAAAACAAAAAAAAAAAAAAAAAACAAATAGAATGGCATGGTGACGGCAATGAAGAAGGAAACAAAAAAGATGCACAAGGGAAGTTAATTACCTCGGGGAAGCTTGTGGTTCTCGTTCATCGGTCATGGTGGCCAAGGCTTGACAAGACGATCGAGTTTCCGAGAACCAAAAGGGTAGCCACGGGAATGACGGGCACGCATATAGAGTCAGAGACGAAGAGAAGAGAAAGAGAAAGAGAGACAAGGAGACATGAAAGTAGCGGTTGGCATGATTTTTCTGTGTCTTCCTACTTCCTATGATAATACTACAACCTTGTCATTATTCCACACCGGTTTTTTATGCCCAAAATACGGCTTTAGTTTGTTGCTCATTCATTTAGTTTATTTCTTCTTAATACAAATGAATCTCAATTTTCTTTTCCCTATTCATATAAAAATTAAATATTAAATTATTAGACAATTTAGTTTACTAAATTAAATTAAAAGGTTGTGGCTGGTTGAAGAAAGGCTTATGAACTTGCACGTAGGGATGTGCAACTTCTCTCCCACGTCTTTTGGCACGTGGAGGTGAAGCCAAACCAATCCCAACAAATGGCTTTAGTATTTCTTTTCTTTTCTTTTCCATAAATGCCTTTAGTTAATGTTAATAGCTTGGAACGAAAATGATACTTTTCATTTTTAGATGGAAAACGATAGTTATCCAACAAATAAATTCTCAATTTCACCTTTACAGTATTATTTTCTTTTATAAATAGTCTTCAAAATAAAAAATTATATAAATAATTTTCCAAATATTCAAAATCATTATAAATAATTCTCAGAATATTAAAATTAAATTCCATCAAATTAATAATTATACGTTAATAAAATATATTAACTTAGATACTAAACTTACGAATACTAAATACTTGAGAGTTAATTATTATAATTTTATTATTTTATAAACTATTTAAGAGAGAATAATACTTTAGAATTAAATTGAAGATTTATTTGTTATCCCACCTATGTACTTAACAATATTGTGCAGAATTTTAATTAGTTCGAAAAAATTAGCAAAGATTTTTAAAAAAAAATATGTATATATCTTGAAAAATATGGGAAGAATCCACAATATTAATTATTATTTTATGAAATGATAAATGATATTATAAGAAATCATATAATAATCTTAATAAAAATCAGAACATTAATTACGTTGTTTAATTCCTACAACACACTTGAAAACGTAGTACTCAACAATAAACGTGGGATATTACTAATCCAATGCGGAGAAAGAAAGCCTTGCTTTCAGTGCATAAAGCCAGCCATCCAGCCTTGTCTCGGTTTGAAGCAAGTAAGAATAAAAAATGGAAGAAATATCAACTATGCTTGTTATTTGTTACCAGAGCATCTAAAGCGAGAGATGCTTATGAGATTTTAAAACTTAATTATTATGATGTTTTACTGTAAACGTGTTAATTCATGTAAAAAAATCATTTGTTATGTAAACAAACATTTTTAATAGTTCTTAAGGATTAATTGTGAGACAATTGTAGGATGAATTTTAAGTTCTTAAAAATTACATTATTGAAGAGAAAATTTGAAGTTCTTAAATTCCATGTAACATTATAAGGTTTACCATATATGATTGTATCATTGTTGATGATTGTATCATTGTTCCAATTTCAGCTTTGCTTTTAGAAATTAGGTGTTAATAATGTTACTTAAATAAAACATTTTTATGTATATGATAAATTTTAAGTCATAACTAATAACAGGACAAGTCACGTATAGTTACTAGATAAAAGAATCTCGGTTGCAGAAAAATATAGTTTGATAAAGATACTTACAAAAATTCTTAAATGACTTTCAAATTGAACGAGTATCATGAGAAGAAAATGTCAGAATTAATGTATTATTCAAACTCGTCAATATAAAAAAAATAGGTCAAAACTAAATCATCATCCAAGAAATAATATAAGAGTTGAGCATCAAATATTTCAAGGCCAATATTAAAATAAGAGGAAAGTTGAACTAGACAATTCCAATATATAATTATATAATAAATGAAACATTGCCAGAAAACAAAAATGATGTTTAAAAAGTCATGATAAGGTCAACAAATTGTTGCATAGTGAACAATGATATATACAAAAGAGACATAAACTCATTATAATTACTACTTATTGCACTTATACTAACTTAAGCATTGAAGTTCTTATTGTAAATATTTCCTCCACCTTTCACACCAGAAGACGACGTGAGATAGAGCTTGAAGCATAAAACAAAAGGACTGAACATTGAAGCTCAATAAGAACACCATGAAAATGGATTACTTTTTAAGCATATTAATTTCTTGCAAATAAAAAGTCTACAAGGAATGTCAATTCTTACACTTTCCCATGGAGTTTGAAACCATCTATGATTTTTCATTGAAAGAATGCATGGTTAATATTTTAATGTTTGTTTGGAATAGTTGAAGGTTTTTTATTTTTAATAAAATGTAAAATCACTTAGTATTGAGAGTGAAAATAAGTAGGAATAAGTTAAAGTTTTATAAGGTTTAAGTAGATTTATTTTTCAAATATAAGTTATAAGCCTACCTTATTCATTAATATAGCTTTATTTTTCAAGTTTGATAATTTTTAAAAGTCTAACCTTCAATAGTAATAATGTCTTTTAAGCACAAGATAAAGAAGTATAGGCATAATAAGTAATGTGATTTGATAGGATGAGAAAGAAACAATGGAAAAAAAAAGAGGTGTAAATATGATAAGTGATATGATTTGATATAATGAGAAAGATAAAAAGAAAGAATAAGTATTAAATAGATGTTTATAATATTAGAATATTCATATATTCTTACCTTATTATCATTATAACTATAAAAGTGATTATTTCAATTATATCTTCCAAATGTATACAAATACACAATAATACAAACACATGCTAAGTAGAAAAAAATAGTTCAAGAAAATTTATGGGTTTAAGCTAATTAATATTTAAGTAAGCATAAACTTACAAATTAATTAAAAATATAATTTTAAAGCATTTCAATAAAAATATAAAATATGATTAATATAAGCCTTAAATGTTATTGTTAATAAAATATTATTATTTATATTTACTTGAATAGATATCTAGTTGAATTTAAAAAACTTTTTAAATGATAAAAAAATCTAACTTGTTTTGTTAATAGACTTTTAAGAAAAATTTATCTAACTTATTTTAGATTTAATATAGATTAGGTCATATGTCATCTAGCAACATATTGACTTATTTCACCTTTGCACATAATAAAGAATGAGAAAAGAGAAATAGAAGAAGTATTTTTTAAAATAAGAGTGGTAATGATTCATTCTTTTTTAATACATATTTTATTATTGATTAGAATTTATTAAAAATTATAAAATTAAGAGAAAAAATTATTAAATAAGAAATATAATTAAAATATATATAAATTTTAATAAAATTCAACCAATAATAAAAATAAGTAGCCTAGCATAAAATAAAATAAAAATGTTAACTTTGTTGATGTTTATTCGTGGATGAAACAAAAAACACAGTATACATCCCCTAAAAACGCAGTTTTGCTCTTGTCAAGAGAAATCATTCCTCAATTAAAATTTACAGGCTTGGAAATTGAAATAAAACTTTATCATGCAATAAGTAATATGTAATTTACAATGGGAAAAGGTTGCTAAAGTAGAGGAAATATCAAGTGATACAAACTTGGAACAAAACTTCAGCAACTAAATTTCCGCAAGGCAGTGCTAATGGACATTGCGCGTTATCAATCCCTCAAATATAGCATAGAGGTCCTTATTTTCTGGCCCAAAGATCTCATTAGCTTTCTGTAGTGTTTCCTGCAATTTCACACACACACATACATATTAGATACATGCAAGGATCGAAGAGCGAAGGAAGCAGAGGGATTACCTCTTTGGTTTGTTTATGAGAATTCAGTTCTTTAACATTTGCTAAAAATGCACCAAACTGCTCATAAGATAAACGACTCCTAATAACAACAAACAGAGAAAATAAATGAAGATTCAATAAATAGTTAAGTATCAAACAGAATTTGACATTTGTGCTAACAGATTGAAGTGCCGTTACTTAGCAAAGGAGTTGAACTATTCCATACATGTCATGTTCATTTGCAAATTGTTTTATAGCTAAAATTACTTACTAAAACAAGCGACCTCACCTAACTTGGCGAAAAAACTCTTTTCCATCCACTCGGGTTCGTCCTGAGACAAAAAATTTATGAATGAGCCATTGTTTTGAAAAATGTAAACAAAAAAGTGGTAGAAGAAATGCAATAAAAGCAAGGATTTGAAGGAAGTCACCAGTTTGTGACCCTACTGAAGACCTATCATCAAACATTCCTCTTGAGGTTGAAAAAGACATTGCATGGCGCCTTGGAGACACAGGCTTAGATGATGTTCTTGTTGGGGATACCAATGCAGACATACTAGGAGGGGAACCTGGGGGAGTAATGCGAGGGGTGCTAGTTTGAGATGCTAAAAGGAGATTATGTGATGCTCGAGATTTTGAGCCTGCAATTTTGGAAATACACAAGAATGCTGAAAATAGCACCATATTTTTGTTCACTTTTAAACAAATACCAAACAAAGAGAGGCACCATCATCTATATTTTGATGATACACAATTAGATGATGGTACTCACCATCAGACTCACGATCCTCTGCAAAATAATTTCCCATATCAGAAGTGTTTATTCGCATTGAAGAAGATCTAGAAGAAAGCGTTGAGGAATCTTCATCTGCAACCAAATGAGAACTTATCACTACTCAAAATGAGAAAAATTCTGCTCAAACAAATGTTTTTTCTGAGTCCAATTGGAAGCTTAAAATAATTACGGTGATTTACTTACAGCTTATTCACAGTAAGATCAAAATGCCATGTTGGGGATTCTAGGCCAAAAAATTTGTTGTAACTAGACTAATAGATAAGAAAAGAGTTCGTATGAACAATTAAGTAATTTTCCAAAATAATTCTTCGGTGCTACATGTGGCACACAAATAACGGTTCATCTAATTATATTATTCCGATCATCGTATTAGAACATGTAATTAATCAAGACTTGAAGTTTGTATGCCGATTTAAAGAATTTCTTGCGTACACTTTTGTTTATCCAAGTTGTGTAAACTTAACCAATTAACAATAGGCACATTGCTACTCAGCACAAAAAATTTACCTAATTCCTTAAATATAAAGAAATAATATGTTGTTTACACAATTTATGTATACAAGTATTTCTCCATGATTAAATTGACCAATTAATGGTGAAATGTGCGGTGGCACTAAAGAATTAATTATACTTAACATAATACACGTAGTAAAGATGAATAGCAGCGAGTTGAAAGTACCTCCAAATTGCGATGTGGAAGTGATACTAGCTTGACTCTGTAACTTAGCGGCAATGTCCGGCGTTCCTACCTGTACCAAACTCAAATACAAATCATATGTTATGTCCCGCAATTACATTCGCATAATACTCCTCTATTTTTTTAATACAATTTCGTAATGATCTTTATAAAAGAAAGGGGAAGGAGAGATAAGAAAAGATTAAAAGAAATAGCATATTACAGAAAATTAATCGATTGAGCTTATTTGACTAAACAGACATGATAAATATCTAACTTCAGTAAGCAATGCTACTATTATCATGAAGCTCATGACCAGTCAGTCCTGTTAATTAGGAGGGGGGGAAAAGCTTAAAGCATGGTTGGAAAGTAACAATTAAATTGATAAGTCTAGCAATACTTGCATATTACTAAACTAATAGATTAAGTGCATATTTGAATTAAAATTATAGTAAGAAAGTTTTAAAATATTTTACTTTAAAAATAATAGCATATAATTTTATATCGAAATTTTTAAAATACTTTTATAACTTTAAACTAAACCTAATCTAAAGCAAGTCAAGATAAAAAGGAGTTCTTTATGCTATTACAACAACAATGCCAATAATAATAATGAAGAAAATAACTAATTAATTAAAAATTAATAAATATAATTTTCTTATTAAAAATGTTAAGAAAAAATGTATTCGTAATATTTTTATAAAAAAAATTAAACTTAACAATACTTTATAACCTTTTTATAATAATAATAATAGTAATAAATTTAAAAAAGAAAAAGAAAAAAAGTAACGTACAGAATTTTCTTCATCCTCGTGAAGTGATTTCATAAGCGTCCTTCTGAAAGTCTCCAACTGCATGCAATTACATTGAGAATCCATAAGTCCAACAACGACCAACATTCCATAAAGCAAATACATAGAGAGAGAGAACATTTAGAACTAAACTAAAATGAAATTGTTGAACAAAGTTACAGTCAAAATTCAAATTTAGTAGAAAGCCCAGTACGTAATTTGCACCTTTGAGACATCTCTGGTGAGTTTTCTCACTGCGTTGGAAAGCGAAGCATTCTCCTTCAGCAAACTCTCCTGTAATAATCTCAAGCAAAAAATGAAAATAAAAAAATAAATTGGGTCGTGCAAATTGAAGCGGGTTCAGGGACCGGTTCGGACCTTGTCTTGGTCGGCTCGAGATAGCTTATAGGTGGCTTCCGAGAGAGCGGCATCGATGGACTCCACCTGAGATTGGAGCTCGGCGATGAGCCGGTCCCTATCAGCGAGTTCGGTGCGTAGAGCCGACGACTCCGATTGGAGGGCGTTGACACGTGTCGACAGCGCAACGGAGGTGATCTTGCGGGCCACATCCAGCTGCTCGTAAGGATCAGACGGTAGAACACTTAGCAACTCCTCCGGAAGCTCCACCTTCATACCACTCGATTCAACCACCAACATCTTCCTCTTACTTACTCCTCCACTTTTTTATGATTCTCTTCTTTATTTATTTTGGCTTATATTATTTAGTACATTTTATTTTTGGTTTATATGATGTTTTGTTCATGAATCGGAGACGAAGGCAGAAGGAATGGATAGTGAGATGACACAAATGAGTGTCTCGGAAGACGTTTTATCTTTATCGTAATTTTTTTTAATGAATTTCTTTGTTTTTTTGTTGTTGCCAAAACTTGTGGCTTGATAACGTTTGAATCAGGATAGGACTTGAAGGAGAGACAAGAAGACACATTGGTGGATATTGACTCTGTAACTTCTGTGACTCATAACTCACAATGCAAGAATTTATTTACGTCACTGTTTTGTGCATACTTTACTTCTTTTTGTTACCTACCCAGATGGCCAAATGAGTCACCAGCATTTTCGTAATTAATTAGAGCAGGGGCAGTTTATCTTTGAGAAAGGAATGAACTTGCAATTGCAACTCACAAAATTGCCCTAATTGGATTCAGAGGTTGCACTTTACAAGGGAGACAAAGAGCACACACAAGGACCTAGTAGGAACCATTTCTAGTGGAAAGAAAATGGGATCAAACGAGATCAAATAATAAGTAATGAGTACTAACAACACGCTTGAAAAATCATTATTAAACCGTTACTTTACTTCTACTTCTACTTTTAATATTGATTTTTTTTTTTTTTACTTTTAACAATGACATTTCATTCTCTAAAAAAAAAAGTGCAATGACATTTCATTGTATTAATAGTTATAAATCACTGTAGTGCATCATTTTTCTTTTCTGCTTTTGTATTGATATAACATCTTCAATCGATATATCAGTGTATTGATTTTGTTTCAGAACAACTTGTCACCTTGCTGACTTGCTGACTTATTTAAACTGGCCATCATATTGGCCTGATCTATCATTGTCTAACATTGCATATGACATGAAGTCTTGAAGGATTATATTTAAAAATAAATAAATAAAATCTTAAAGGCCACTTCTTCAATTCCCAAATACACTTCAACACCAGGACACCTGAAAGAGTAAAGCCTACTTTTTACCAATAGGGGTTAAGTTTAGTTTCTACAATAAGATGAATTCAGGTTCCATTTTCTATTAAAGGAGGTGTTTATATTTAATATTTACTTGAATAAGATTACATCTGAAAAGGAATGCCTGTGAAATACAAAAAAGAAAAAAGAAAAATACTACATGCTGCTTCTGATTTTTTTTAGTTTTGAGTGGACTTAGATGTTTCAAGACATGACATAGCACGAGAGACTTCGTTAGGTGGGCTGGGCCTTACTTTTTATGCTATCATGGACTTTATTCACCTGGCTAACTGACCACAAAATCGTCATTGGGCTGTCAGATCTGTAGCTATTTATTTTTATTGAACAAAGGGCCTAACAGCCCACGAGTGTGAGTTGTTGATAAACCGTAAACGTAACCATGATTTGTTAGTGCTAATTAAAAATGATGAGTTTTGTGGGGCTTGAAAATTTGTGTCACCTTCATTTCAGACTTTAAGATCTTAAGATTTTTCCTGCATTTAGTGGGCCATTCATCATCGCATATAATTACTGACCCATTAATGAATGCTTCTGATTGCTCATGAGCATCTCTGTGACCATAACTTTTGGTCGTCCATTCAGAGCCAGAAAACTGAATGACGTACAAGTAGATTTTCTCTAATTGTTGCTCTTATCTTTGGTTTGAAGCTGGTGTATAATGATTGACCAGATATTTTCACGTCATGGTTGAAATTTTACCGCAAAGGAGCATTTGGTGGGACATTTTCACGTTCATAATGGTATGTAATATAATATTTAAAACTCTAAGGTGTTCTAATAGAAGCTTTTACAATTTTTTTTTTTAAAACAAATGTAACCTTTTATCTATAATTTATCTTTTCAACTTGTCAAAGGTAGGTGACTTATCACTTCCAGATTTCAGCTTTACGAGGACAATTCTTATTACCTAACTATTAATACTTCGTTTAGTAAAAGGTTAAACCTATAATTAATCACACGTTGTATATTCACTAACCTTTGAGATTATGCTTTTTCGGATCTAAAATAATTGCATTATTGAATATTTGGTATACTTTTTTTAATATTTTCAATTATTGCCCATCATGTGCAAAATAAAAATGCCCATACAACTAAGATATTTACCAAAACCTTATTGTCGGTTTAGTTTTCTATTAATGCATTGTCTATCGTATGTTATTCTAATGGGAAAAAAAAAAATCGTTTTTTAATGCGCGTGAAAACTTTTTAATAGATAATCAAACACAACCTTACCACGTAACTGTGGTGCAATTTAATATTAAATGGTCAAAGCAAGTAATAAATTGAGCTATTTTTCCAACCTATCTATCTCCTAATCAAGGGTTAAAAACTAAACTTTTAAGAAATTAAAATTTATTTAAGGAATTGCCTTGTCGTTTAAGCTATTGTTGTTACCTTCTTTTCTTCTTACAAGTGTTAATTTAAAATAAAAAAAAGTATTCCCTTCTATCCATTGTTTCAAATGTTAAGAAAATATTAACTACGCTGTTATTTTATCAATTACAATATTGTTTTCACTTCATTTCTGTTATTTTAAATATTTATTACAAAATTAAAGATAGAAAGTAATAAATAATGAATGACAGAAAAAATTGATAAGGTAAATAAAAAGTCAAACAACAATTTTAATTAAAAATATATATTAATTGTACAGAGAGTGAGGGAGATTCTACTTATCATTTAATTTATAAGTCATTCATCTTTATAAAATAAATGAAAAAAATTTATATATGTTTATAATTTTTTTTTTGGTAGAAAATGTATGTTTTGATTAATTTTAATCTTTTATGAATTTTTTCAAAAATAATATATAATAAAAAATGCTCAATATAGTTTATTGTTGGTATTATTTCATGACAAAAATAATATTTAGCTTTAGTTACCAATAAAAGTAAATCCGTGTTGCTAATTTATATCATTTATAAACCTTTTTTATTGATTTTTTTAGTAAATTAAAATAATCATTTTTGAGATTTGTAAAATTACATATATATCATTTACTTTTTAAATTATTATAGTGATTTTTCTTATAGGATGTGTTATAGGTAATGTATAAAGAGTCTCAATATAATATTTTAAAACATTAAGAAAATATTAGTGTTGTGAGAAGTGTAATGTAATATTTTTAAATCTGGAAAATAGTTAATGTAGGATTAAAAAGAGAGAAAAAATAGTGTTATTTTTAATTTAAAAAAATTTTAAGATTGAAAATGTAATTTGTTCATATTTTTAATTTCCACTCATGTTTCTTTTAAGCATGGATCAAAGATTTGATTTTTATATCCACTTGTATGAATTAGTATTTATTGTAGCATATTGATTTATTAAATAAATATAAATATTTCAAGAATTTGTCTCTAACTTTAAAGTAAAAAATATCTTGGATTTAAAAAAAAGGATAAATAACTTATTTTTGTATTTGAAAATGTCAAGTATTGTGACATGAATTCTAAAATTAAAATAAATTTTTTAATTTTTTAATTACTTTATATAAGTCTTTAAATTTAACTATTAAGTGTTATTTTAATCCATAAATATATGTTAATAATATCACTTAAAGTTACATATTACGTGTAACAATTAGGCTAACGTGGTTAATGAATTATATTTTTAATATATTTTTTATTTTTTAATTTTATAAACTAATATGACAATATTATATATTTTTAGTAATCAAAATGATATTTTATAAAAAAAATATATGTTTTATCTTTATATTATCTTCTTAAAACTTTTCATCATGTTAGATGTCTAATTTAGCAATTTTGTTATAATTTTAGAATTATACGAATAAACTTTGAAGATTTTTTTTCTTTAAATCATTTCAACATAAAAAAAAAACAAATAAAATAAGACCTGTAATAAAATGTAAGCTTTTTTTTTTTTTTCAATTAACTTGCCCAAAGGAAGTTAGGGTAAGTTTTACTTAAATAAAAGAGCTTTATAAGATAAAAGTTACTTTACAATTTTAACTTAAAAGTTATATTTTAAACTAAAAGCTCAATTTCACTGTTACACATGGTTAGTTCAGGCTGAGAGAGAATGGCAGGTTAGGGTATGCAAAAAATTTTAAATGCTATTTCAAATATAATAAATTATTTTTTAAGTTATTTTTCTCTTCTTGATTTTTATATAAAAGTTAAGTTCCTTAACTGATAAATAATTTTTTAAATATATTAATTTGACTCAATTTCTCTTACGTCATACTAAATTTAACATAATTAACATTGTCATTTTATTAATTTAGAGAATAGTTATATAAAATTTAACTTAGAACATGATATGAATGAAATTAAACTTGATCTTCTTAAATAAAATTTTAAATTTAAATTTTATAAATAAAAATATAATAAAAATATGAGATTTATTAAAAATATCTATTAAGATATCTGATAAGAATTAATCATCAATAAAATTGATAAAATTTTCTTATTAATGTTATAATAAAAAAAATATAAAACTCAACCTAGCTTTATTCTTGTATGTGTTATGTGGGTTATCACTTAATTTTCCTTATTTATTTTAGAATTAAACGATTAAAGATTGACTTAAAAAAAAAAATAGCAGAGGAATAAATACTTTTGGGATAATTAGAACTTTTGTTTCAATCCTATGGGACTTAAACATGAAGATATATAACCTTGTTATATTAAAAGAGCTGATAGATTGACCATCCCCTCTTATTTTCTTGATGAACTAGACAGGTTAGCTTATTAATATAATCCACAAGAAATATGAGTTAAATAAATAGACAAATGAGTCCAACTCATTTTGTGATCCCATCCTTCTTTGGATGTTTCCACCACTCCTTCCCATGGTATTAGTTTCTATTCCATCTTTCTAAATTGTACAGGAAAAATGAGACTAAAACACACACATCATATTCTTTGCAATTAATTAACTATTATGAAACAAGGTTTATTCCACCCCCACACCTTACTAAAACTGATACATATTTGATTCCTTCCTACTTCTTCTTCTTTCTCCTTTTTAATTTTTTTTTTCAAGTGACAAATTATTGAAATAGACATGTGGGGATGAAGAATCTTTTATTTATTTTTTAGAAAAGAAGTTAAAACTAAATATTGAAATGTGTCCTGAACTAAGTCAAAGGGAGCTACGATGGAAAAGACCGAAAGAGTGAAGGAAAAAGAAAGAAAGAAAGAACAGTGCAACATTTGTAATATAGAGAAAACTCTAATGTTAAATGCCTTATTGTATTATTTTTTCAAATAAATTATTATTAAATTAGTGTCGTAAACATCTTTACATTGTATAAATTTAAATATTTCATCGTAAATTAATCTGTTTAAAAATATTTATTATTAAATTAGTTTTCAAAATAAAATTGCCCCCATTTTAACTTCCAAAAACAAATGTTTTTGGAAGCAGTAATAAAGACGATTGATTTGATCATATATCTATATCGATTCGCTTCCTTAATTAAATTGCTCGAAATAATGAAGTTTTTTCAGGTACAGTGAACCTTACCTTTATTTCAAGTGATGCTAATAAAAATTCTTCTAATAAAGAACAAGAAGACAAAAGTTATCCTGTTGCAAAATTATGTTTTAGTTGTACGCAACACAACAAATATTATATAATTTTCTGACATTAAAAAATGAAATCGCATATATTATGAGTTGCGCGTGCATTATTCATACATCATGGAATCATTTTTTATTTTTAATTACTAAAAGTGGTATGATTTTAATTTAGAATGTTTATGCCAGTTTTACGCATTGCAATGCCAGCTAAGCCTAGGTGTCAAGTTCTAGTTTAACATAATCGTCTTAAGAAATGGTTTGATTACCTCTTAATCTTTATAATTGCAGTTTAGTCTCTATAATTTAAAATATTGTCACAAATAAAGGTTGGGATGATGATGTTGTTGGTGAGTGAAAAGATGATAAGCCACATCACATATGGGTGTAGGAGAATGATTTTGTTCTCGTAACCAGAATAAAATATCAAATAATCATACAACTATAAGGACCAAATTTAAATTATATCAATTAAAAGGTAAAATTGTTACAACTCTAAAGATAAAAAATAATTAAACCTTAAAATATTTATTCAACACTCTGTTTATGTATATAATCTTTAAGACTGACTTGCGATGTCAAAAGTAGAATGTTCCAATTCTTTATATTAGTGTTTAGCAGTGATGATCACTTATAAAAACTCTAACATGTAGATAATCAAATTGGTAGAATAACAATATTTATTGTGAGAACTTTTATTTTCACTCATTCTTATCATATTTTCATGAAAATTTTCTTCAATTATGATCATACTCTCCTTTGTTATAGTTAATCTTAAAACCCAAACATTGAACAGGCATAAAATTAGTGTATATATATATATATATATAATAAATAGACAAAGGAAAATGTTAAAGATTATAAATTCGTGTCATACGAAATATATATAAAGTAACCAACCGTGATTTCCTTCAAATTTTTTAGCTTTTTATTTTATTTTTTATTTACCATTTATCCAATGATATATATACACGTGATCTTTGTATTATTTTATATATATATATAAAACGTTCCTACAATATAGCAATGCTGATAGACAAAAATTAGGAATTCAGTCATTGATTAAAGATAAATAAAACTAATATTTTGATCACTTAACCTTTTTTTTTTTAGTTTTCAAATTTGTTATAATTGATTTTGATTATCTCTTAATATTTTTCAATATCTATTTTTGTCAAATTATTGATTTTTGTGATATTAACAAGTTACTACAATTTCTATAAACTTTTATAATTGATAAAAATTACTAAAGTTTCTAGCGGTTAAAAAATAACACTATTGATGAAATGAATCAAATAAAAATAAAAATAAATAAATGTATGACAAAAAATAAAAAAGTTACAAAATCAATTTGAATAAAAAAATTTAAAAGATAATAATACTAATTTTGTCTTTAAAAAGTTAGTGCTAGGAATTTTGATTAAATATGTTAAATATTTTATGTGATTATATTATTTAGAATTTAACTATTGATTTTTTAAGTGAATTTTTAATCCAAAGGGATTAATTTATTTACTTTTAATAATCCAACGAGGCAATAGCCGGTACAAGTTTGCAAGTGTCTCTGTTTAAGTAAGCAATGGAATGCTTCACTAACACTGACATCCATGAAGAGACGTAAAATGTCCATTTCAACCCTTACTTTTTAATATATTGCACGGTTATATTCTTTTGTTTATCTTTTTATTGATGAAGAGTTTAAATCTCAATTTTATCATGAAAAATATTTTTTATTTTTATTTTTAAGATTTTTATTTTAATTATTTAAATTTTGTTCTGTTATTAAATAATAATATTAAATAGTATTATAATAAAAAAATTAACTATCTATTATTAAAGAATATTATAAGATAATTATTTATAATTTTTTTATAAATTATATTTTTAGATTTTTATTTATTTAAAATAGTTAATGAGATTAAACTAATTAATAAGAATTTTAAAAATACAATATAAAAAAATTATACGTAATTTATATTAAACTCTTTAATAATATAACAAATCATTAAACTAATAAAATTATT